>CAKAKR010042265.1:0-76355 GCA_916700685.1 Adelosebastes latens
GATAACGTAACTCGTTGAGGAGCCCCGCTGCCTGAGCCTGCGCTGAGGCAGGAAAAGCCAACACTAGGATCAGCAGTGATTCATGGAGAGACCTTTGTGTGGTCAGCTAACATTACTGCCAAGCAGGTGAAATATAGAGTGATATTGTGCTTTTAGCTGACGTGTGTCGCCTCACTGTTTTGGGCGATGCTCGTCCATGTCTATTTAGAGCGAGCAAGCGCGAGCTCGACGCTGACTTTCGTTGATTTCAAGGCCACAGTAGTCGCTGTTAACAAGCATTTCTGAAAGTTACAAATAGTCCCTTTAAGCATTGACCTTGAATGGTTAAGTTAGGATAGGTCGTCGGGCAGCGAGTCGCTCGAAAGTTTTTGCAGAACTCAGAACATATTTCATAATTTAAGGGCTCCCTTCTAGACACGACCTACAATTTGAGCCGGCTCAGCCGTCGCCATGTTGAGATCCGTGTGGAGGCAATGGATATGCTCTGAATTTCAAATTTAGCACCTTTAATGTCTGGACAAACCTGCAGGACTAATGACATCACTACTACTGTAGTTTGGAGCCAATCATGGTCCAGTTTAAAACTTTAACAGTGTGATGTGGAAAAGTTATGTCACAGATATGAGATTTTACAGTTAAGTAGGAGACGTCTAACTGTTGAACTTGAAATGAACAATATTTACATTTACATGAAGGAGGGGGAGAAGACTTAATTTTGAACAACGTCATTGAACTTTGTTTTATAGAAGACACAAATTATTATTCAAAACATAATATATTAATTTGTCTTAAAACATTTGGGGATCTTACTTTTACTTTTACTTTTGTCATGCATCCTGACTGTTTTGTGTATACTTCACTTTGGAAACACTTAAATATGCAACGTTCATGTTCATGACTGACTTGTGTTTACATACTCCTACCTGCAGACCAGACTAATTACTACCTGTCTGTATCTCTGCTCTAAACCTGGTTCCAAAACATTGTATTTAATGGGGCGCTCCAGCTCTCTTGGTCGGATTAACCGCGTTGGTTAATGATTGCTGTCGCGCTCTGAGCTCAGGGGGGTTCTGAAGGGTTCAAAAAGAATGATCAATTAAGGTAGAAGTTATTTTCTCAAGTCATAAGTAAGATTGATAATATTAAACCTTTGCCAGAAGTCTTGGGAGTACTTACACTAATGGTTCACTGGAATTTTAACCCTTTCAGACCACATACCAAATCAACACAAATCAAATGGTTTCACACATAGGAAGTCATCACTACATGGTACTTGCATTTGATACTATAAATCATGACATATTACTCTCCAAACAGCAGGCATGTGTCATCAGGAACATATGTTTGAGTAGTTATTTGGAAAACAATGTGTACAGTTTGCTGGTAGTAAATCTGAATGCATGATGGTTGAATCTGGACTCCTCAAGGTTCAGTAACAGGCCCTAAACTCTTCATTCAGCCCGTTTGCACGAAAAAGTGTATAAATGCCACGATAATGCGCAAGGCGTTTAGCATGCGATAAGTACGCCTTGCTTGATTTCCGCATGTCTTTTGTATGCCATGTATCCTGTACTGACTGCAATGTTAACGCATCCGTGTATAAATGCTACGGTAAGAGTTAATGACATAGTATAAAAAGCGAGGAGACCCGTGTTCGAGACCATGTTTACCGGTGTTGTATTTTTTAAGTTATGTTTGTGATGTTTGTGACGTTTTTTGTTGACATTTGTGACGTGTTTTCCGTAGTCGTTTCCGTATGTGTTTTGCTTAGTTTACTTACTTATTTTAAGTCCAACCATGACATTTTCCCTTACCCTAACTCTAAGTGGATTTCTTGCATTCAACTGCGGACATTTGCATTGCATACAAATGACATGCGAAAGCGCTAAAATGCATACTCATGACACACGGATTGTCCGTGTAATGTCGTGGTATTTAAACGCCTTCCAATGAGACCGAGTTGCTTTATTTTATATATTAATGATATTTGTGAAGCATCAAAGGTTCTGGAGATGATTTGAAATATAATTAAATAACAATAACATTGAAAAAGTAAAATGGAGTTATTTGATGTAGTTTGATGCAAAAACAAATCTTTAAATTTGAGGAAATCCAAATTTATGTTTTTCAGGAATCAAACAAAGGAGGATGAAGTCATAATGAGTTTGAATTTAAACTATTGGTGTCCAAAATAAAATGGTTTGATGAAAAACTCCAAACATAGCTTACATAAAGACAAAATTATCAAAGAGAGCTACAAATTTTGGAGAAATCCTCATGACAACAATATTTGTGTAGAATGTAATTAAAATGCAGAGCTGTGTACCCTCCTCTGGGCCGGGGGGTTTACCATATATCTACTGAAATATAGCTAGATACACAAATCAGTGTTCATCTTGAAGAGCCGAGGATATATAGTCTTTCATGTAATGTGTGTAATATGTTGCACACAAGAGACTTATGCACCCTAACTGCAGTCTACCTACTGATGTTTGTATCCACTTGCTTTCGGCAGAAGCAAGTTGTGAACACAACATTAACATATTGTCACTTTTTTAAATTGATATGTTAAATTGGCTGCTCATTTCCACATGAAGCAGTGCAGAGCATGATGATTCATTAGAAGTCTTTGTGTTTTTGTCCACCTGATGAATGTAAGTCCAGTATTCTCTCCCTTTTCGCTCTGTTTTTGGTCTCCACCAACTCCTGAGGGAAATATATTTCTCTTTACAACAACACACAGTCAAAATTATCTTTTTACAGTAAATTGACATCATACAAGTAACATTACTAGAGTTTTAATGTCTATCTGTAGAATATGTCACGGACATTACAAAAAGTAGAGATTAATTTTTAAATCAAAACTTCCTGCTTCTGTTTCAAAATAAAAGCGCTCTAGTTTTTTTTTCTGTGGACAGAATACCTTCAATTGCTAAAATGAGGATTTATTCTGAAATACTTACAGGACAGTGTTGTAGGAAATGCAGTGACTTGCACAGCTCTATGAATGGATAAAGAACAGAGTTTTAATTGTTTATTATTACTTATTTACAAAAGAGCACAAGCTTCTTCACCTTTTTCTGTCTAAATAAATGTAAATGACATTTATAATGAAATGAAATGGCCATTATGCAAGGCAAACTCTATGTAGAAAGAATTCAGGCCGGCAGCAGCAGCGCAGCGGCAGAGACGCTACATGCAGTAGTTCAGTGAGACAGCCGTCACGCACTGCTCACGCGCTCAGTCTGTCCCAGCCGTAACAAAGATGGCAGACTAACAGCTTTTAAAGTTGTGTTTGCACTGCTCTGACTAATTACTCATTTGAAAAATGTTCCGGTCACAGGACGCCAAAGCAGGGAATACATTAAACATGTTGAGGCTGAATGGTGATTGAATGTGCTTTTGGGCGATTGAAGGCGAGGTTTGGAGCATTCAGAAGAGATATGGACATAAACATGAATGACCTCCCTTTCCTCATTTATACATGTAAAGATGACAGCAGTGATGACAATCACGCAGTTCGACCAGGAATCCCAGCCCCCCACCAACAATAAATGTTATCCAACTGACTGTAATAAAGCTGAAGGAAAGGGAGAGAGAAGGTTGGTAACAAAATTCTTTGATCCTTAACTTGTAATCTCACTTGCGGTGACATGTAAATATTACGGCGAGCGTTTGGAGTCGTTTTTGCGTTCAAGTGTGGACAGAAATATTTTGTGAAACGAAGGTTGTGTGGACAGATTTGTTTTTTGAAACAGAGGGGGAAATATCAGTTTTTAAAAATATCTCTAGTTCTAGTTCACTGGAGATTCAACACGTTCTCATCCCAAAAACACTTGCTTAGATTTAGGTAAAAAACAACTGGGTTGGGCTTAAAATTACTGTTTGTAAAGTGAAAATGTGCCTTGACGTCGTGAACACGGGACACAAACAAACAGCTGATCACACTCCGGTGGGCGTGACAAAACGTCAGTAATTTAGTCTTTGGGAATGAGAATGGACTGCACTACCAGATACACCTTTCATATTGAATTCACATTGTCATTTCATACATTGTTATAATAAGAATATTGATTTTAGACGCTTTAAGGAAGTGCATCCTCCCTAGGCAACACAAGTCATCTCTATCATATTGGATTATACTGGTACCTAATATGTGTGTGTGTCATGGAGATGCCCTTCAGAGCAGACGACACGTTTATTCACTTTTCACGGCTTTAATCCTGACAATGTTGGAAGGATTTAAAAAGCTGACCCCAGATCAACGTTCATGTGACACCTGAGCTTTTACACTAATACCCATAATACCCTGAACCTGCAGTCTAATCTTGTCTTCGCGGGTACACAGAAATGCACTGAGCAACGCTCTTCAGATGCAACACACAGGTCATGGGTTAATTAGCTTTTAATGCAAGACTTAAACGGAAACAGCAATGCATTTAAGAGTCATTGAGTATTAATTTTCAAGCTCTTAAACATGTCATTCAAGGAAAACCTCCCGTCTATAAGATCCCTTGATTAGTGAGCCGTGCTACATCACCCCAACCATCATATCATTGTTTAGTAAATGTCACAGTAATCTGCACCTTTCATGTAGATATTGCTTGTGTACAAATGATAACTGAAGCCTGATGGTTTGGCTAGAAGAGACATAAGAGGTCATCGAAAATATTAGTGTTCATCTGAATATCTGCAGCACATTTCTGTCAAAATGTGTTTCACCGCCAACAGTGGTGAGTTTCATTTTAGGTCCTGCCCAAAGAGTATAGAAGCAAAGAGATGAAACTGGTGTTTTTTGGACAGCCGCTGTCGCCATCTTGGACTGAAAACGGCAATGAGTTTTTTTTTAGGTAAATCAACTTCCCAGTACGAACACTTAAATAGCCCTCATTTATATCGTTATGTCCTAAAAGTTGTAAAATGATGTAATAGTAATAAATAATCCACAATTATTTTCCTTGACATAATGAACGTGCACCAGACCCACGGGACTGCACCGCCCTGCACGCTCATATGACATATCCGGTTCTGCCGGCTTCCTGCTATCTGTATGCGGCTGTAATAATGGATATATTGGCTGTAATTCATCACTTTTATTATCTTCTAATACACCCATGGGCTGTATTCTGTAAGCCTGTACCGTGGTGGATGTGTTAACGTCTCTGTTCCCAAATAACCGACTATCGGCCAGTAGCTAGTACTACTAGTAGCATGACATAAACAGAATTTAATGTAGTTGTAGGCTATTTACTAACACAGGGCAAAAGCACAGGACACAACCTCTTAAACATCCATGGTCTGTGGTCTATTGGACATCCATTTTGGAGGTTCTTGACATGAAAAAGTTTGAGATTGCTCTCAAAATCTGTGTGCTGGATTTTTCTCACTTCCATTTATGTCCAATGCTCACTTTATGCTCCTCTGGGAAGCTGCAGAGCAAAACAAGTTTAATAAATAAATGAGTAAGTAAGTAAATAGTTATAATAATATGCATACTTATAATATTTTTATTGTTCAACACGGGGAACGGTAGTCGCTTTCAAAATGGCAGAGGCGCAGCTCTGTTGCTGGGCGCTGACGTCGCAATGGAACGGACAATTGACTTTCACTTCTTAGCAATATACATTCTTTGCCCTGCTCTAGTGAAGCTAAACATTTAATTTGCATGTCTTTATTGACTAAAGCTGAAAAAAAATACAGTGGAAATCGCTGAGAGTGATCACGTCTGTCCGGGTCAAATTGATCACAATAAGCGGATGATTATTATTACCAAATTTTAATGCTGTGCATCATTTCTCATGCAGATTACCCTCTAATTGACATTTGCACGTTTATTACATGAATACAGAGTAATGAAACGGGCCGCTTCGCTATTTACTGGCTTCCTGTAAATTTTTCTGCCTTTTCCCTTCACCAAGGGTGAGGCATTGCCGTTTTTGGCCGGCTCTGCAGAGCGAGTGTGCTTGCAGATGAACAGTGCCTCTTTGCCGGGCTCCTCGTTCTCTCACCCGGGAGCGGCATGGAGGGAGACGGCCTGCATGTGTGCCGCAGAGCCGGGTGAGAATCTGAAAAAGTTTCACTCTGGGGGCATTACGTGACCAGGCGATATCAATCACTTGACGAGGGCGGCTTCAACCACAGGTGCTTTCCCTATGTGCATTCGTTTTTCATTCAGAGATGACTTTTCTGTTTCCCGTCATGATATCAATGTGCACGCAGCATCAGCTTCAGGGTATCCAGCAGGAAAGCAGGCGGTACACGAGGCAAAGTAAGGGGGTAAAGTAAAAAAGGAAAAATTCAATTAAAGTTAGTCTAATGTAGTTTTAAAATGTTTTTACATATGTTGTTATGTAGGACAACATGAACACTGTAAGCGGACTATTTGATTACTATAAACAACTTATTAAAAAATTACGTATAGGAATGATTCTGTCCCAAACTTTGTGATGATGATGATGATGATGATGATGATGATTATGTTAAGTCATCTGTGACAAATCCATCCTATTATTTCTTAAATTTTTAAAATGTGAAACTAAACTCATGGCTTCAAAGAATTCATGGTGTTGAGGAGTAAAGAATTGTAGTTTCAGAAGAAAGAGAGCAGTGTGTCCCAGCAGCATGCAGTACATGTTGTGAAAATGGTTAAACATATTATGATTCCCGACTCCACAGGTCGAAGGCAGGGGCAAAGCTAAGCTGTGATGTCAGGAGATCTGCAAGTCAAGTGATTTTAATAGCTGCCACAACTAAATGTTTGGTTATGCTGTTTCGTGTAAGGGGCAGAGGGTCACACTGAATTTGAATACATATTAAGGGAAGTTACATTTTGTGAGAGTTGAATCTGAGAGTGAGAGAGGAAGAGAGAAGTAATGTTGCTCCGGCTGGTGGGCGATGCTTGGTATTTCCTCAACTGATCTCAACATGGCTGCCGGGTCAAAAACTTTCTCATTTTACAGCTAAACAGTACACTACAAGATGTTTCTGAAAACATCTGAGGTGAGAAATAGTTATTACTGTAACAGAATATCAATTAATATTTGATTAGCGCTGCCTACTTTGACCGTTTGATTGGAGTTTGCGAGTGATTGACAGCTGCTCAGAGATGTCAAGGCTCCAGCTCGGCTCTGATTGGTTGTTTTCCTCCGGTCTGTGAAATCTTGCAGATGCCTTTAGGAGCAGCGGTTGACGGATATAGTGACCGTTTTATAAAAATAACTTTTCTTAGTCATATTTACTCCAAGCTTACCCACTGCTGCTTTAATAATGGCCCCAAATGATGTAAAATTACATAGTTTTAAGTCCAAAACCTTCAAATTTTCTTGGAGGAGCCCCAAACCCAACATCTCCTAGTGTCTTTTATTCACTCTAGGAATTCAGAATGTGTCTCTTTATCCTGCTGCATAACATGTAGGAGCAATCTGACTGGGACCTGAATGATACCCTACTATAGGCTACAAATAACACAGGAAAGCACTTTATTAACACTAAACACACCACCTTAACCCTATAATGTACCAGTTGTAATATTATTGGAGAAGTATAGGCCTACTATAGAAGATGCAAAGCCCAAGTATAATAATATAGCAATACAACTACAGCTGATTATGACTGACACAGTATAACATGCTTAAATAAATAATGAATAAATAGGAATAAGTCGCAAGAGATTGCTGATACTGGCTGATACACACACCAAAATGTGAATAAGAGAGTACTGGCACTTGTGTTTTTCCACTTTAAGCACTGGTTGTGTGAATCATTTTATATGACTGGGCTCCAGGGAATGGATGACTTTGTTGTTGTTTACCTTCAGGTATAATTTGTTTCATATCCAAATGCTCAAATGAAAATTAACTATACAGGGAAAGGTGCTATGGCTCAAAAACAGGTACACAAAGACATGCAGGCATACAGTCATATGACATGTGCAAACACACACACACACACACTTGTTCTGAAGAGCAATACTCTATAGCATGTTTTCATTTCAATGTAATCAGGTTAATGATATTAATCCTATGTTTCAGTTGATTACTCAAACGTAATATATGACCCCGAGCAGAGTTTTAAATAATGCTGTATAGATTTTCTGTGAGCACACAAAGCATTATTATCGTGATATACAGTGAGAGCCCCTTGTCAGATTAAATTGTAATTAAAATGCATGCATCTCCATGTGAGATCCGGATTGTAACTGCGGCACAAAAACGGGGACAAGCTGTCCTCAAAACATCGAGTCTTCAGGGGATGAAACACAAATACAGTTAAATTCTTTTTTATTGAATTGACAATCCTGCAGATTTTTTTAATGAAAGCAAAACCTGTTTTTGCATTTAATGTATTTACATTGAGTAATTATCTCTCTATATAACCAACCACTGTTTGCTGCAGTATTACTGTGCACTTGATGTTACCATAGTAACCACAGATGTCGCCAAATCAACCGGGACTGAAATGTGAACTTTAAAAGTACTGAATGTAAGTTTTTCAAATTTTTTTTTTTTTTATTGTTTTTTATTACCAATGTGTGAACAGTAACCTAACCTCAGAAATGAGACCTTCCGTGACTTTCTGGGTTTCCTCTTATCAGCCTGTAGACTGCTTTTAATGTGAAAAGACCTCAGGGATTGTAACAATTACGGAGGGATCATGCTGCTATCAACACCAGGCAAAGTGCTCAATCACATTATCTAGGAAAGACTGCGGAAGGGGGTTGATGAAGAACTGAGAGAAAACCAGGCAGGTTTCCGGACTGGAAGATCATGCAGTTACCAAATTGCTACCCTCAGGATCATCATTGAGCAATCCATAGAATGGCACACACCTGTTTCTGTCAATTTCATTGACTTTGAAAAGGCATTTGACAGCGTAGACCGTGAGCTGCTGTGGAAACTCGTGGAACACTATGGAATCCCCCCAAAATACATCAACATTATGAAGAACACATACAAGGACATGCAGTGCCAAGTGCTCCATGGGATGCTCAGCAGACAAGTTTGAAGTGCTCACTGGAGTGAGACAGGGCTGCTTGCTTTCCCCTTTCCTTTTCCTCTTCTGCATCGACTGGATCATGAAACAAACAACCAACAATAAAAAGACTGGCATCCAGTGGAGTCTGAAAGAACATCTTGAGGACTTTGACTTTGCTGATGACATCGCAATACTCTCACATACCCACCAACAAATGCAAAACAAGTCCCAGCTGCTAGAAACAACTGCAGCTAAGCTTGGACTCAAAATAAATAGACCAAAAACCAAAATCATGCAGATCAACAACAAAAGCATGAATCCCATAACAGTCGGGGACCATCCACTGGAAGAGGTCGATAAATTCCCATATCTAGGAAGTGTTATAGCTGTGGATGGTGGAACAGAGGAGGAAATAAAATCAAGAATCGGAAAAGCAAGAACAGCATTCAACATACTGAACAAAATCTGGAAATCCAGAAACATTTCACTAAAGACCAAGCTCAAAATCTTTAACTCCAACGTTAAAACAGTACTGCTGTATGGATCAGAAACCTAGAAGACCACGACTAACATCATCAACAAGCTACAAACATTCACTAATCACTGTCTAAGACGCATCTACTGGCCAAACACCATCAGTGACATCAACCTGTGGGAACGCACCAAACAAGAGACAGTAGAAGTACAGCTAAAAAGGATAAAGTGGAGCTGGATTTGACACACTCTAAGAAGCAAAACGGCAATAACTATGCAGGCACTGACATGGAACCCAAAAGGCAAATGGGGGAGAGGAAGACCCAGAAACACCTGGAGAAGGAGCATGGAACAAGAGTTAAAAAAAAGGGACTGACGTAGCAACAGCTGAAGAAGATGGCCCAAGACAGACAAGGGTGGAAACTCATTCATCAATGGACTATGTTCCGCAAGGAATACAAAGGCATAAGTAAGTAAGAAAGTTAGGGTCATTTCCTTCAACCCTACAACAGAAAATTCTGTAGATTTACAGGATGTCCTCTGTACCATTCACGAACACTTCCATCAATCCTTCATCAGAAACTTCTTTAAAATTACAACATATCCCCATTAACATTGTCACTGAAAATTATAGTAATCAAATCTGCACTGCATTTCTATGGACAGTTTCTTCAAAGCTGAAATGTAAAATTCTACATCGTCACTATCGGCCTAGAGTTTCTGGTAAATAAAACAGTAAGCTTCCTGTTGCTCACCCTCATGCTTGTGCTCGTACTACGTAGACGTGAGCGAGCATCGATCAAAACAGTGAGGAAAAACACACACGAGACTGAACATGATTTACAGGCATCATGATTCATGTTAACAACATTAGCCAGTTAAGAGCACAACATCACGAAAAAGCAGCGCTTGCCCCTCCCTCATTACCACCACTGAGGTGCCCTTGAGCAAGGCCCTTAACCCCAACCGCTCCAGTGAAGCTGCTCAGTAGTCAGCAGATCAGACTGTGGTTGTACTTCCAGGTGTGAATGTGTAACTGTGTGAATGTGATCAGGGCGTTCCTGAAAAAGAGAGCATTGCTGAATAAATAAAGGTAAAAAAAAAAAAGTACTTAACGGCCACAAGTGTCACTGTTAACAAGCAATTTTTGATTATTCCATATAGTCCATTTAACACTTTAACAAAACATCATTATTTATTGGAAAAAAAAGTTTTTCACATGTCTAATGGAGACTAATTTGTTGGCCAATATTGTTGATAACAGAGCCCTTTATCAAATTACAGTAACATAATGTAAAGCGTCTAGAGTCCTCTCGAGTTGAAAGGTTGAGAAACTTCAGATGTAATGCCGGAAGCAAGGTTATAATTAAACTTTACTCTTTTCAATACACCAGAACACCAAACAAGTGCAAATACCACAGAATGAGATTTAGAAAAAACAACAAGGAATTTACAATCGGTCTCACTACAAATGAAAGTGGAAAAAAATACAAATCAAAGAAATCGACTGAAACTAATCGAGGCAGAACCACAAAGTCACAACTTATCTTCAGTTTTGCAAGGTAACAGATTTTCCAATTTAATTGTACAAAAGTGTTCATAATGAAATTTCAGCACAATTACAATGGTGCAAATAGAAACACAACAACAGAGAATCACATTTTATATCGGACAGTTCTGCTGTGAAATGCCAACTTCTTGTCCTTGTGGGAGGAAGTTTGCCCTTTATTTAACAAATGAAAGGTTACATTTCACTTATCACTCTCTGTCTTTTCTCATTATCCAATGTTTTCTCTGTGCTCATGCAGTACAATTTAACTTTTTAGACTGGCTTATAATGCACTGTCTTGTTACTTAATCACACAATTGATTAGTGCTCAGAGGGAAATACTGGCAGAGAGTCAGAACTAGTAAATCTGATACTTTAAAGTGAAGGGATACATCATCCGCAGCCCCAGAGAGCAGTGTTTCCATTAGAAACAACTTTCAGCAGTGTTTGTGCCAGAAGGCAAATGGCATACATTGCCAGAATCGGAGTATTTGCTATAAAGTTAATAATTGGATGTCGTGTGCGGCATTGTAGAGATTCATGTCTTCCTGTCCAAAGTGTTGAGATAAAGATTTGTGTAGGCGATGTGGTATATTTAAATGTAGCTTTGTTAATGTGAAACAGACACTATTGACACCTTAACTTCTCTGAAATAAGTTATGGTGTGAAGTCTAATTTTTTTTCAACAATTTACGTTTGTCATCTACCATGAATATTTTTTGTCATCTTTTTTGTCAGTGTTTCTGGGGAATTTTATAGCCATGGAGACAGCACAATGCGTCATACTCTGAAAAACACGCCCACCGGAGGGGAAAACAATCGGTGCCGCAATATGCAACCAAGAGCTGAAACTCTAACAAAATTCCCGTAGCTAGCTAAAAACATCAGATTTCAGCATGTCAAAGGATTATTTTAGCACCCTATGTGAAGCCAAGCCCCCAGGAAGAGCACTGAGCTTTGAAGCCAATTTTTGTAGTGGCCAAACCGTGGATTTACAACTTCTGGGTCCGTCACGTGATGCCATTGGGCCCAAAGATACTTTTTCCCATAGACTCACATTGGTAAAGAGACGTCTGTAACTTTTTGAGGTGAATCAACTCCCCAGTAAGAAAATTTTAATAGCCTTTATTTAAATCATTATGTCATAAAAGTTGTAAAAGGCCCTAATAGCCTAATACAGATTTATTTCCCTCGGCATAATGAACTGCCATTCATGTGAGCGCCTGGGAGGCGGAGTTAAAGGAAACACTAGTGCGCTTGCTCTATAGGCCCGGAAGATCCGGTTTTGTGTTTAGCCATTTTTGCTTCATGCGTCACTGAGCATTTGGTTGACTACAATGATGATGGATGATGATGAAGTTAGCTGTTAGCAAACTAATGCTAGTTATGTGTTAGCAAGCTACTGTTAAGGCACTTGCAAACATAATACTGCGTACATTCTATTTGATTTATCCACATTCCACTAATGCAAGTTGCACACTGTCAAAATGCTTTAGCTTAATTTACAGAAATATAGCTAACCTAAAACTGACATTTGGACAAAATGCTTGCTGCAAATGTAACAGTAGGCATACTTGATGTCAGGATCCCACAATTTTTCCGTTTTTTTTTCATTAAAGGCTCAGTTTTTTGGTTTGGAAGCTTATAACAACTTAGTTCTCGGTTCTTTACCCGGTTAGTAGTTTAGTTCACCACACAGCAGCTATAGGCATATCTCTTTTTTTTGTTTGCAAACAGAATTGAGAATGAGGCACCTTCACACAACACAAAGTCAATGCAGAGCGATGAATTGTTACTCCTTCAGTGTGGGTGGGCGCTCTGTCTCTATGCTAGTGCTGTGGTGGTAGAAATGTGAATGTTGGTCAGGCCAGACTGAAATATGTCAACAGCTACAGTATTTGATGGATTGCCATGAAATGTTGTACATATATCCACAATGCCCACAGGATTACACTGGCCAACATAAATCCTGTGTTACAAAAAAAAGCAGCCCTCTCATTCATTTGAATGGAACCAGTCCGTTGATGCAATGGTGCCAAGGCAGGGAGCTCTAACAAAAAAGAAAGTGCTGCAGGACCGAGTCCTAAAACCTGAAAATGAGCTAGTATTTTTGCACTTCTGGTTCCCGCATCTTGAAGTCAATGAGTTTTTTTAATGGGTTTTTAGTTAGATGCCAGAAATGAGGTGGCTTAAGAGATTTTAACGTTTTATTCTACGACATAAAATACATCAGTAAATATCCCACTACTTAAAAAAGAATGTTGTTAAAGAAGAATGTTGATAACAAGTGGCTAAATGAGACTACAAACCATCATCACAACAGCTTGTTCGCCTTTACAGTTTCGTTGTGTATACTTGCGCTCATGCGACCGTGGGGTAGTTAATTTAAAGCCTAACTTTAGCATTTTACTCCTGGCGATTTGATTCATGCTTCAAAAACCATAAAAGTGGCGTTCATTTGTGAAGATAAGCTTGCTGAACAAAACGTGCAAGTCTCATAAACGTGTTTGCCACAGAACTTATTTTCGGCAATAATCCAAAATCGAATGGAATAATCCCATTGGCTTTTGTAAAGGGAACCAGTGTGATGCTTACTTCCGGGTTGGCCTTCAAAAATACATCATCCCTGCAGCACTCTGTTACAGCAATGCAACATCATCTGGCAAGACGCTGGATTGGCCAATCAAATACATGCAAACACACTTTCTTGTGAGATTACTGTGTAACAGGTATCGTGTATTTCTACCGTTTACTGCCTGATTGTCGCAACCAAAGATAAAAAGTTGTCGGCATGATCATTTTCCAGGGTAAAATCTTCTTTGTGAGTATTACCAACTGTTGTGCAGTAGTTTTGGCATCTGATAAACACATTAGTCTTTCCAACTGGACTTCTTGGATTATATTCCATGTCTCACTGATACCTTAACCCCTTACCATTCTGCCTTCTTCTTAGATACAGCATCATGTTCATTTACTAAATTATGGTCCCATTTAGAGTCAAATAGACCATAAAGCAGGCTATACTTTAGGAGGTGGCAACCTTGTGATTGACAGGTCGCTACAACGTCGTTGTTTGGTCTGGGAGTTGTCCGTGTTTTCTTCTTAGAACTTTAACCCTTTCAAAGTCTGTTCTCAGTTCATGGAAGTTAATTGTAACATTTTGGTGGTGCCCTAAAAATGTCTTATTCAGCGTTTGGTTGTACTTAGCTCCACCCTCTTGTGTCACTTTTGGTTGAATAAAAAAACAAGATGGTTACAACCAAAATGCCGAACACGAGGCTTCACAACGGCAGCCTACAAACCAATGGGTGACATCACGGTGACTATGTCCACTTCTTATATTCTTATATACACTCTATGGATGAGATGCAACAGAAGGTCCTCCACTCGACTCAAACTGGGGACATTGTGGTCACATGATCAATGTTTTGAACCCTCAGGCCACCAGGATGCCCCATTTGGAGCTATATTCTGTTGAACTTGTGATGTAACCAAATTGTATCAGTGCGGCTTTCTGTGGAGGTAATTGTGTCGCCTCTACAGAGTTTTGGTCTGCATTGTCTTTGGCTATTCTGAGATGACATTGTTTCAGCACACAGTACAGTGCAGTGGTATCATCATGATTATGAATATGCACGATTATCCATGCGTGTACGTCAGTGAATTCCTTGCCTCTAGTTTCTCTCAGCTCCGCTCTCTCTTGCTCTTTCTTTGCCTAGCTGGATTCTCTTGTAAAGACATATGAAATTAATTTCAAGCTTCAATGCATTGCAATGTCTTCTCCAACTGGGAATCTGTGTCTCTGTATTGTAGATTCTCAAAGCAGAGTAAGGGATATGTATCTAACGAGGTGCCTGCCAGATCACTGCCGTCTACCCTCTGGCAGGGCAGGAAGCAAGAAGCTCCAGAGTCACTAGAACAGAGAATGCAAATGTGGATGTGGCACATTGACTTCACATTTACTACTGTCAAAACCTTGGTCATTATCTCTATCACAGCTAACTGGCTACAGCAAAGTAGCCACTGCAGAAGAGAGGGAAAAAAACAAGGAAGAGAGAAGACTTTGAGAGAAGATGAAATAAGAACAAGGCTCGATCCAAATAGAGTATTTGTCTGGACCGTGTATGGTCAGTCTGTGAATTTGTGGCTACATTGTTATCCAAATAGTTATTGGTCATGTCTATAATGTTAAATCTAGGGGTACATGTCCAGCAGGTCCGGCCATGGCTCCAACAAGGAAACTAGGGCAAAGAACGTATAATTCCAAGAAGTGAAAGTCAATTGTTAGTTTCATTGCAACATCCAGTGCCCAGCAGCAAAGCTACGCTTCCCTTTTGGACTGAAAGCGACTACCGGACGGCAGTAAACCAAAACAGTGCCATGCAAAAGTAAAACTAAATTATTGTCATATTCTAACGAAATGGCCTGTGTTGAACAATAAAATATTATAAATATAATAAGCGTTTTCAGTCCAAAGTGGTGGCAGTGGCTGTTGTCAAAAAAGCACCGGAGTTTTGTCTCTTTGCTTCTATATTCTTTGACTAGGGGAAGCGCTTCTTCACTCAATCATAACTGGCCGTGCAAGTAGTGACGTACTCTATCGTTGAATGCACCTAATTGGTCCCTGGTTTTCTGCTTGCCGTTTCAAACAGTAAACAACATGGCGGCCTGCTTATAAACTTTCTGTTATTCTGTCTAAAAAATCCATCAAAATCTACTTCTGAAAACATTTTAAGTAAAAAGTAGGTTATGCCACTGCTGAATCATTAATTAATTTTAGAACTAGATCGCCTAGTTTGACAGCTTGGTCCAAGTTTCGTGCGCCGGACGCGTCACGCTAGACAGTCTCATTTGCATAAAGGACTGTTCCTTTTTCATTTTGAAAGTGCAACGGCCAATGAGCAAACTCCAACACTCAGCCGAACAATCCTGTAACTTCATCACTCAAGCCCGGGCCACACAGGGCGCATGAGCAGCGCGTGACGGCTGCCTCGCTGAATTGCTGCGTCTCTCTCGCGTGTGTCGTCCACACTGGCAGCGTTTCTGCTTCGCTGCTGCCCAGTCTTTCATTCTACATAGAGTTTGCCTTTCGTAATGGCCATTTAATTTCATTATAAATGTCATTTATATTTATTTTAGACATAAAAGTTTAAGAAGCATGTGCTTATTTGTAATTAATAGTAATAATCCACAATTAAAACCCAGTTCTTTATTTATCCATGGAGCCCTGCAAGTCACTGCATTTCCTAAAACACTGTCCTGCAAACATTTCAGAATAAAAGCCTGGTGTTAACAAATGAAGGAATTCTGTCCTCAGAAAAAAAACACTTGATGGCTTTTATTTTGAAATGAAAGCAGGAAGTGTTGATTTAAAAATAAATCTTTACTTTTTGTTCATGTCTGTGACATATTCTACAGATACAGACTTGAAACTTTAGTAATGTTGCTGGTATGGTAAATGGACTTGCATTTATAGAGCGGTTTTCTAGTCTTCCGACCACTCAAAGCTCTTCACACTACATGTCAGCATTCACACACTGATGTCAGAGGCTGCTAAGGTGCCAACTTTGCCCATCAGGATCTGATCTAAATACTCATTCACACACCGATGGCTATGCCTCTGGGAGCAATTTGGGGTTAAGTGTCTTGCTCAAGGACACATCGACATGTGACCCGGAGCAGCCTGGGATCGAACCATTGACCTTTCGATTGGTGGACAACCTGCTCTACCTCTGAGCCACAGCCACATGATGTCAATATATTGTCAAACAATAATTTTCAGTGACAGACTTTTGCGTTTGGCTGGCACTCTGCAGTCCAGCCAAAATAAATGACTGGAGCACAATTTTGTAGGTGAAGGAAAGAAAAATTTAGGGGCAAGATTTTTCAAAGAAAATGGCATCATGCAAATTTTCCCCCACATTCTTACCTTTGTTAAATAAAGTTTAAGAAAGGGTCCCCCTGTTATTTCTGTGATCCTCCATTAAATGCATTTGCAATAAGGAGAGACACACACAATACTAACACTCGCTGAAATCACACACAAGACTGACTCCAGCCTGCTGCGTCTGTTTAATAAATACACCACATACAGTGTGTTTGGGGCACCATGAGTCATATCTGACCCTGAAAAAAACAGTGAATCTGAAGAGTGAGAGAGGAAAAGATGGAGAGCGAGAAAATGGTGTAATTCCTGAGAGACATGTTTCCAATCCTGGGAGTGAGGCACAGAGGGGGCCGAGGGACAGACAGTAATCTGATGGAGAGATAAAGGTTGCAAAGAAGGAAGGCAAAGAGATGATATATGTCAGGTCCCGGACTTGGACCAATGGAAGAGATTACTTGCCTTTGTACCCGAGGGAGCTGGTCTTATCTGAGAGCAGGAGAGGTCAGGGGCAATGAGAAGAGTGGGTGGCTGACAGACAGAGGAAGAGAAATGAAAAGGGAAGGCAAAACAATGGAGAAAGTGAGACAGGATGAGGGAGACACAGAGAAAGAGGGTTCATGTGGAAAACAATGGTCTGCTCAGATTACTTTCCCCACTCACAGCTGTCAGCCGCAGACCCACAGGGTCCCTGACAGTTTCATGTCTGATAAAACATTTGATCTTTGGACTGCAACGAGATGAGAAAAGTGAGAGCGAAAGAGAGTGGAAGCGCTATCATAAAACAGATGGGGAGATGGAGGGAAAAGGGGAGTGATAGGAATCTCATAAATCCTTGAGACAGAAAGAGCGCGAGAGCAACAGAGAGCATTAGTGAACGAGTGGAAAGAGAACAGTGGAGAGTGAGGGCAGTGGAAGTGAAATGAGTTTCTAAACCCTACAGAGAGAGAGCAAGAGAGAGCAAAAGAGAGTTTTTGAGAACCGGTCTACTACTACTGCTCTTTCTTGGACTGAAGCTACCAACCATTGACCTTCATGCCATATAATTACAAACATTTAATATTTCCCCTTTGTACTTTATTTTGCTATGGTGGATGAATCTGGAATATCACATGTAACTTAAACTTATGTTCAAGTGTTATCTCAGAAACCCTCAGTTGCTCATTGGCAGCAATACTCAGATTGACATCTTTAGTAAGAATTAATTGAACCCTCACGCTCGGGCCAGACAGCCCGCGTGAGCAGTGTGTGGCAGCTGCCCCGCTGGACTGCGTGTGACATCCACACTGGCATTATCTCCGCTGCTGCTGCCAGCTCTTTTTTTCTACATAGAGTTTGCCTTTCATAATAGCCATTTAATTTCATTATGAATGTCATTTATATTTATTTTAGACAGAAACATTTTAAGAAGTGTGTGCTGATTTGTAAATAATAGTAATAATCCACAATTAAAACCAGGTTCTTTATTCATTCATGGAGCCCTGCAAGTCACTGCATTTCCTACAACACTGTCCTGCAAATATTTCAGAATAAAAGCCTTGTGTTAACAAATGAAGGAATTCTGTCCACAGAAAAAAAAACGCTAGAGTGCTTTTATTTTGAAACAGAAGCAGGAAGTTTTGATTTAGAAATAAATCTCTACTTTTGGTAATGTCCGTGACATATTCTACAGATAGACATTGAAACTCTAGTAATGTTGCTTGTATGATGTCAGTATACTGTCAAACGTTCACTTTCACTGTCTGTTGTTGCTGTGAACTACATGTGGCAAAAATAGGCGAGGCCTCGAATCTCTAGAAGAAACGCAGCTGACACGCAGCCGAGCCACACAGCAGAGCCACGCCTGAGCTGGCTGTGGGGCTGCTCTAACCTGTTAACATGGGCGCCGAAATAAGAAAAAAACAAGCAGGTTCCGCAGCCGCCATGCGCTGCTCTGCCAACCAGTCAAGTTGCAGTTTACATCCATGTTTGTCCAAAATGTCATCACTTCTTCATTTTATCCTATTAGACATTTGTGTGAAATTGTCATAATTGGCATATGAATTGTTGAGTTACGGCCAAAAACGTGTTTTGTGAGGTCACAGTGACCTTGACCTTTGACCACCAAATTCTAATCAGTTCATCCTTGAGTCCAAGATGTTTTGGACAAATTTGAAGTAATTCCATGTAGGCATTCCTGAAATATATAAAGAATGGTACGGTCGGACAGATGGACAACCCAAAAACATAATGCCTCTGACCACGGCTTTGACTGGCGCAGAGACAAAGAAAATATTATTCACTCTCTCAACAGGGATCGTTGATGTTGCTTGCACTTAACTCTGAAGTTAAGTGGGGGGGGTGATGCATGTGATAATGGATAACCTGAGTCAAACTCAAAGATAGCTGCTAACACATTAATCTGACTTCTTGATTAAGGCTCCTGGTCTGTGTGTTTCATTTTAAAATGGCTGTGTAAGTCGAGGTGTGCAGGTGACACATGATGCAACAGGTATGAAGATCAATGTCTTATCAGCTGATGATCAAACAGGGGCAGGTTGTGTGGCAAACGCTGTGTTAAGAGTTTTTTTTTCCTTTCAGAAAGATATAAATACTTCAAATATGTCTAAAAAATATCTCTTCTATATACATTTTATCATGAAAAATGTATTAATTTGCGGGACTATTTCATAAGAAAAGCCATTTCACAATGACAGCCTTAAAAATACTTAATACATCACAGAGTTTTGCATTTGGTAAAGAAATACAGTATATATTTGGTACATGATTTGTTACATGAAGTCTCTAGAACTTGAAATATCTATTGTGGTCAAGCTATAACGCTGCGCAATATAAAAACAGAATGGAGTAAAATTAAATGGAAATAAAAAATACTAATATTAATAATAATCATAATGATAATAAAGGGAGTTGTTGATGTGGCAAACAAAGGCCACTCCAAGTGCACCACAATTCTAACAACAATCATCCTTACATTTACTCAGTATAGAATAAGAAAATGAATGAAATTATAATATTAATCATACAGGCCAAAATAATATTTCACATAAAGTTTCTGAAAACATGTTTTCATTTGTACTGTTTTTTTTTTTACTTGCTAAACGTAACATGTTGAGAAAATATTTGTAAGAAAAATTAACTTTAGTCTGTAAATTTCCTAAATATATTGTACTTACTGTACAGTTCCGTAATTTTCAAGCCAATAAGGTGGGATTGTTGGTAAATTCAGAAAAATGTGGAAGTGATTGGTCATTAAATTATCACATCATCTCTAACAATTTCCATACTCTGGTCAGCTGCTATATAAATGTTTTATGTTCAAGTATTTAAAGCAACTCTATGGAAGAATCAGAAATAGCTTGTTAACAGTGACACCTGTCAGCGTCCTGTTGCTCGCGATTGTGCTCGCACTAGATGCAAGTAACCATCGGTCAAAACAGTGAGGCGACACACACAAGACTGAAAGTGATTGAAAGGTATAATGTTGATTAACGTTAGCAACATTAGCAAGCTAAAACCACAATATCACTATATATTCCACATGCTTGGCAGTAATGTTAGCTTACCAAACGAAGGTCTCTCCATGACTCAAAGCCCCGGCCGATGTTGATCCTAGTGTTAACTTTTCCTGCTTCAGCCTCCCGACCGAGGTCAGAAGGAACAGGTGAGACACCGTAGTTTAGGTCTCCTGTACCGGAGTCAATAACGTTACTCGTTCAGAGTTAACCCCCGTCACTCCACTCAGCAGCAGGGAAACAAGACCTCAGTTGGTCTTGAGAAGCTCCAGCATTTATTTTTGCACAAACTGCTCTGCTGCCCACTAGTTTTCTCACACACTCGCTCTCGCTCTCTCTTGCTTCACCACTCACTTCCCACATGCCAACACACTCTTCGCACTGGCTCTGCTATACTCCAAAATGACCTACGCCACTCCCACAATGCTAGATTTTCATGACATCGGTCACATTACTGTTTTGCAGACAAAAATCTTGACAAAGCTTCGAACAATGATTGGCTGATCACACATGCAGTTATTGATAAATACATTATTTATTTTTTATTTGGACCTCATCAGCTTCCACAAAGTGGTTGCTGGTCTTCATGGCTCCACACACATAAGTAACAATTACCAAAAATGAGCACCAATTTAAAATGACACAGTATTGATAAAAAAAGAAAAGGTGAAAACATTTTGTTTATGAAAAGGTTGAAATTAGAGACAAAAAGCAGATTGTCAATTTAAATAATAACAAAAATGAAATAAAATAAAAAATACAATAAAACAAAGTGAAACAAAAATATACATAGCTTTGGAGTAACGAGACAACAGGAGGACAGGTGCTGTTTCTCAGATTACATTCAGTGACTTTTGCCTTCAAGAAATAAACAACATTGTGAATATAATCATACTCTTGTAACTCTGTAACTGTTCTATTCCACTGTCACACTCACCTTCAGTGGTAATATCTTCAGTTCATTCACAGCGCCAATGATTGGAAACAGCCTCTCAGTGAAAGTGTGTGTGAAGGTGTGTATGTGTGTGTTAGTATCAAGATCAGAGAACGACAGCTTTCCTCTGTTCCAGTCCAGATTCACTCTGATCCTATGGAGCTTCTTCTGCACTTTAAGATCAGTGGCTGGACCTGGTGGTGACCATGAAAAGTATTTACCATCCAAGAACAATATTCTCCATAATCCAGACTGTATGCGTCCTTTCCTTTGGACAGACTCTGCTAACACACCCAGTGCCCACTCTGTACTGTCTCCAACCTCGACATCCCAGCTGTGAGTCCCTGAGTTAAAGCCCTCAGAGCCCAGGACAGACCAGTGTTCATCAAACCTCTCTGAATTATCAGGAAGCTGCTGTTTCTCTCCTTGTCTCACACTGGTCAGATCTTCAGACAGCATTAGTTCTGGACCAGCAGTGTTTGGGTCCATAATCAGAGGAGTGTAGGAGACCATCTCCTTCATCTTGTTCCAGATGTTGAAGGTCAGGTTGCCCAGGTGGTTGGCCTCGTCCATCAGAGCTCCTGAGAGCAGCTGTGGATCCTCCAGCAGGGGGCGCTGCTGGACTCTTTCCACTGCAGCCTTGTAGTTGTGCAGGACTGAGACGTCTTCAGCTCTCAGCTCCTCCTCTGTGGCTCTGACTGTGTCTGAAAGAGCTTCTATCTCTCTGCTCAGAGCCTCCATCTTCTCCTTCATCATCTGACTCTTCTGTTGCTCTTCCTCCCTCAGTGCAGAGATCCTGGCCTCTTCTTCCTCTTCTAGAAACTGGTGAAGCTTCTTAAACTGCTCCTTAATCTTCCTCTCTGTGCGTCGGACCTGGACCTTCATGTGTTTTGCTATTTGATCAGACTTTACTTTAACTTGTTCAAATACCTTTAATTTATCTTTTAAGGGCTCCAGAGTCTCCTGAAGTTCCTTCTTGTGTTGTCGTGCAGCTTCATCGATGGGTCTGAATCTGTGGTTGGTGTGTTTTTCTGAATCTCTGCAGACGACACAAACTGGCTGCTGATGGTCCAGACAGAAGAGTTTGAGTTTCTCAGAGTGCAGACTGCAGATAGCCCCTGAAGCTCTCTGATCTCTCTCCAGTAAAAAGGCCTCACACAGGTTCTTTAACACCCTGTTTAAAGGTGGCTCTGACTTTGAAGATCTTCTCTTACAAATTGGACACTCGCGTGTTAGTTTCTCTCTCCACCAGCTCTTCAGACAGTCTTTACAGAAGCTGTGGCTACATGACAGAACAACAGGATGTCTAAAGACGTCATGACAGACCGGACAGCAGAGATCCTTCTCTAATCTGGAAGCCATGTTATGTTTTCTGAGTGAAGCTGAAAACAGAGCAGACAGAAAGTTCAGTCAGTCCTGGCTCCCTTCCCTCCTCTACTAATTTCACTGAAATGCACTTTCAATTTCAGTCGTGTTTTTAGTCAAACTCACCTTCAGTGTGCGGAGTATCAGCAGGTTGAAGCAGTGAATCTGATCGTCTGGTTTTCAGTCTGTGTGTGTTTCTCTTTAGTGAGGAAGAATGACAAACTATTTCCTTGTTTGTCTCAGGTGAGTCAGGTGAGGGGTGGAGCTTTCTCACATATCCACTGCTGCTTCACCTGTAACACAGGGGTGTGTTTCATTCCAAAACACTGATTCACTCAATGGATATGCAAACTGATATAGAATTGTGTGCAGCAGGCTGTTGCAGCAGCTATGGAATATTGTCAGAAAGGTAATATTAAATATAAGGGCTACCACGGAATATTGTAGGAAAGTAGTATCAATAATTTACATCAGGAAAAATGTTATTCACTCTACCAACAGATATTAATGATGGCTCCATTACATTTAGACTGACACAACAAGTCTAAACCTACTGGCAGTTTATCTTGTAGGTTCAAAAGACTGATTACAATCATGAATGTCAGAATATTTCAATAATCAAAACAAATGACAATGGTTGTCTCTCTCCCTTATTATACATTGGAGTACTGTAACACAATGTAGATATACTGTAGAGTTGCATGTCTAAACTCACAATTAAAAGGCCAGTTTATGCATACAGCTTGGTAAAATAAAGTTCTGGTTGCTGTTCTAACTCACACAGGCTCCGTCTTCTACTGGACCCTTTGGGTAATACTCGCCTCCAATCACAAGCACGCATTGTAAATTTACATAAGCGTTATCTGCCAATCAGGACATACCTACCCAAATATGTGCGTAGACAGCACACACAGCTGTCTGTCAATTCCTTTTATCTTCAGCGAACAGTGATTTGCCCACTGATCGCTCATCTCCATGGATTGAGTTGCCGCATCAAGAACCTCATCAGTGCCCATCATGTCCCGGCCTCATCGCCTGGACAGATCTTCACGACACCTGCTTCCAGTGCCTCGGCACAGACCATGCAAATAGCGATGTTCAGCAGCCTCCAGCCTGGCCGACCTGCCAAGCGCTGCCCAAGATTCGACGCCAGCAGCGGTGGGATCATTTCTGATGTTTCGATGTGATGCTTCGCTGCATTGAGAGTGAGCCAGAGCTCGAGATCGATGCCGTCAAAGTTCCTGCTCCAGCCTGGACTTACTGTTCCACCAGTCATCCCTGCTGAGGTACCGGCTTTGTTTGCAGATGATGATATTAACAATATCTCATCGGTGTCCGGTACAACGGTGGCCCTCAAAAAACAGCCACCACTGATGACCACTGAGGCGGGGCATTTGGTCTACAGCTAACCGATAAGCTAAACCGATGCATTGCCCGCAAGACAGTCCGTATGCTGACCATGTAGAAATGACTGTATTCCAAACCATCCCCCTTCTGTGGGGCTCTGTGTGGGAGGCAGGTTCAATAGGCGCACTGCCCACTCTCGGTCATTCGTATGGATGGTAAATCCCTATCCAAGAAACGTCTGTCGGGATGGCTTTGTGAGTGCATCTCCAAAGCCTATAAGCAGGCGGGAAGAAACCCTCCCACTTTGGTCCACGAAGTGGGGTGAGTGTTAAGGACATATGTACGGTAGCGTTGTGGTAAACACCCTGTCTGTTCATACCTGTCTGTTCTATCTCTTGGATATGTTGGGCTCTTTTTCAGGGTCTGTGCTCACTGGAATGATACAGAACTGGTTAAAAGGGGGTGTGTTGGGTGGGAGGGTCAGTTGTGTTGCACCTGACTCCCTTCTGGGCATGATACACCTACATGTTCTCGTGCTCCTTGATGACCTGGGGAATATGGTGTGCTTGTCTTTTTCACCCCTACAGGGTTAGGCCATGGCTTTACCCAGTTCAGTACTGCTTGGGTTGACTGGGGCCCCCTGCTTCTCTGCTGTGGCTGCATAGGTTATAAAGAAGTAGTTGGGTTGCAGCGACTAACCTCTCGTCGGTCATGATGAGCGTGGTTCGGTCTTTGTTATGTCGCGGCAGGGCGTGCATTCATCGAGCTCCACCCACTGTACCCATACAGTCCAGTAGAGGGCAGAGCCTGTTTGCGTTAGAACAAAGGTTACGAAATTGTAACCTGAATTCTATAAGCAGAGACAGAGCCCTCTACCAAGGGGTTCCTGCCGCTCCTGCGCCGCTCGCTGAAGAGAGTGTAGGATGACAGACAGTTGTGTGTGCTGTGTTATATATTCTAGGGTCCGCACGTATTCGGATAGGCAGGTCCCGATTGGCTGGCTACGCTTATGCAAATTTTCAGTGGGTAAAAGCGTGCTCGAGAGTATTACCCATAAAGTCGAGTAGAGGGCTCCGCCTGTGTTTATAGAACTAGGGTTACAATATCGTAACCTTTGTTTCATTCCATCAACTTGACTATTCAAATAACTGTTTTTGGACATTTCTGACCAAGTTCCTTTATTCTTAGAGATGTTTAATGTCGAAACCAATGAGGTGTTTATGGGAGAATCTCAGTGATTTGAACAGGAGACAGGCTGCTCTAATTTCACAGAATGTAATCAAATTGCCTTGCCTTGTTCTGTGATTAGCAAAAAAAGAGATAATTAATTCAGTTATTAAAATTGTTTTCTTCCAGTTTACTGAACATGAATAAATGCTGTAATAGAGACAATATACTGTCTTCCTTTTTGTCACCCAAGGACTTCGTTCAGAACAATATGAAGGCTGGAATGAAGTGTTACAAAATGAAGAGCAGGAGGACAATAGCTTGCTCCATTATTCATTAAGACATTGTAAAGTAAATGTAGAGAGAAAAAAAAAAGACAGAGAAGGAGTGAGGGAGTTACAGTGGGAGTGTACATCCTTAAAATAAAATAGACATGCAGATACATGGAGGGTCAGAATGATGGGAAATAAAAATGAAAAGAACACAGAGGATGAAAAAAAAGCGACAGAATGAAAATGAAAGACAGGGACAGGGGCAGGGGCATGCAGGTTGGACTTTAATGCCAGAAGATGAAGAGATCAGCCGGCTGTTTTTTGTTGACTGCTTCCATTGGATAGATGACCCAGTAAATCCTTCCTCTGTTGCAGAAAAATCATTACCACTGGGAGACATCTCTCTGACTCCTCTAACAAGCACACAATGACTGAGAGCCGCATGAAAAGAAGACTTCTTTTAAAGGCTTTTCCAAGCAGAAAGTGTTATAGCAGAGCTGTCTTTGGAAAAAGAGTCATTCTTTGAAACCAAAACAAGGCACTTGGAATTGAACTTCACAGTGTTTGAAGTTGTAGAAAACATACAGTGAACATTAAACTCAAAAGTTTTTCTGAAGTTCCCTGGTGTTTTTGTAGAAAAAAAAAAAATCCATATCTGGATATCCAGCTCTGATTGGAAAATCTGTACATAAACCAATAAAATCAAATTCAGCATGGATTGCTTAAACAGTTAAAAATGGTTAAAATGTTTGATAAAATACAAACCATTAGCTCTATAAATTGCCAATGGTTCTTCAAAAAGCTGTTAATAACCATTTTATTGGCTAAAGTATCTCTTTGGGTATGAATGGTTCTATATAAACTGGATATACTTTGAAAGCATGAAATACAATGGAGCTATCTGAGCCCTGCGGTGCTGTGAAAAGCCACAGTAAAAAAAAATATCAAAGCACTCACATCAGCTTCATTCCACTTTAGGCTTAATGGAGTATGAACGACTTAATGATATGTGTTGGGAACTGGCTGCATACATAGGCTACTCTATCTTTTTTCCCCTCAGGAACACTGAGCACAGGTGGGAGAGCCCATTTAATAGAGTCAAAAACACCATCCACAGAGAAATACTACAGCCTTAAACATGGACATACTTCCACTGAGATAGCGGTAAATGGTAATTAAGACTTTGATAAGTAAGATAATTATTGTAAAAAACAAGCACCTACTGTTTCCAAACTAGCAATTATGCAAAATGCTAACATTAGTGGGATAAAAAAAAGACGATTTTTAAAATGTAGATTAGGTGAACTTCAAAGATGCTGACTGGTCAAAAAATATACATACTGGTGAAAGTACAATAAATGATATATTTAAACTAAAGCTACACTACTGGTAACACTGGAAGGGACATGGCAGCAAGAGGCAACATGATTTAGAAAAGATATACAGTATAACTATAATAACTTCAATACACACAAATCCAAAACTAGTGTCAGACACCAACTTCGATACTGGCCTTAATGTTACAGAAGCGGTCATGTGACTGGATAAATGTCCCACCATTTCCACCACTGAGGTGCACTTGAGCAGGGCCCTTAACCCCAACTGAGCTGCTCAGTGGCCAGCAGATCATACTGTGGTCCTACTGGTTCAACATATTCTCATACAATGGTTTGTATGCTATCTTAGAAAAAGTTATTCCTAATTTTTCGGAAAAGATTGTGGTTTGGGTTAAAATAACTACACTTAAAATACTTGGTTAAGTTTAGGCAACAAAGCTACTTTGTAGGTTTAGGAAAAGATCGCCGTTTGGGTTAAAATAGCTATGTAAGTGGTGTTAAGTACAGACGTTACGTGACAAACAGTGCTCGAAGTGGGCCGGTACTCACCGGTACGCACTGCAGGCTACATTTTACCCTTTGGCGTACCGTGACTTTTTCTTGTGCACCTGCACTTCTCACAAGCTACCGGTACTCTTTTCTGCCCTCTCCATATCAGGTTCTCTGGGAGATTCAAAATGGCGATTCATAACTGCGCAGCGCCAGTATTTTTGTGCCGCACCTCATAAACCGTATGAACATAAAAACTATGTGCCGACGCACGGTACATCACGTCAAAGTCAAGTCAATTTTATTTGTATAGCCCAAAATCACTAATCACAAATTTGCCTCAGGGGGCTTTACAATCTGAAAATTAAGCAACACCCTCTGTCATTTACAGTGCGACCCTCTCATCGGATACGTAAAAACTCCCCCCCAAAAAAAACCTTTTAACAGGGAAAAAAGAAAAAAATGGAATAAAAATATCAGGAAGAGCAACAGAGGAGAGATCCCCCCTTCCAGGATGGACAGACGTGCAATTTATGTCGTGTGTACAGAGTAACAACATAATGAAAATACAACATAGACAATCCATATGACAAAAAAATAATACATATAATGTGAGAGAGAGAGGCACACAGCAGTGCTTGTGGGACATAAACAACAGAGGGTTATTCAGAGGCAGTGGATTCAAATGAATAATATTCTCATTGGCAGGACTACTAGGCTGAAATTATACATTGAGACTGAGACCGACCCACCAGCTAACTAATTGAAAGTTAGGGCAAAAAGATGGGTTTTGAGTCTGGATTTAAAGACCTCCACAAAATCAGACTGTCTGATGTCTATAGGGAGGTTATTCCAGAGGAAAGGGGCTCGATAAGAAAAGACCCTTTGGCCTGCTGACTTCTTTTTCACTCTGGGGATAGACAGGAGCCCTGTATTTTGAGAGCGGAGAGTCCTGATTGGAGTATAAGGTTTAGGTAGATCAGACAAGTAGGAAGGAGTGTGCCCATATACAATTTTATAGGTCATCAGAAGAACTATAAAGTCTGATCTGACATGGATCAGGAGCCAGTGTAATGAAGCTAAAACTGGTGTAATATGGTCAAATTTTCTAGTTTTAGATAAGATTCTTGCGGCAGCGTTCTGAACAATTTGAAAGCTTCTGGTACTAGAACGAGGCAGGCCTGGTCGCAAAACATCGTGGATAAAGGAGACCTGATTTTGGCGATGTTGCATAGGTGAAATAAAGCGATCTTTGTGATGTCTTTAATGTGCTGATGAAAATAAAGTGTTGAATCGAACGTGGCGCCAAAATTCCTAACTGTCAAACTCTGAGCAAGTAACTTTGTCTTTAGATAACTGTGTGATATCCCAAACTGATGTCTATGTCAAGCAGGGCCAATGACCAGCATTGCAGTTTTATCTGAAATTAAGAGCAAGAAATTACTTGACATCCAGTTTTTCACTGAAGACAGGCAGGCCTCTAATTTCAAAACGTGTGATCCTCCGACTTTATATGTATATACAGCTGTGTGTCATCAGCGTAGCAGTGGAAATTAATTCCATGGCTATGTTCACAGCTCAAAAAAATTAAGGGAACACTTAATCATCAGAGTATAACACCAAGTCAGTTATCACTTTCATTTTCACCAAAGCAGGTGAAAGTGATTTACAATCACTTGTGCTTCCTAAATGGACAGATTGATATCCCTGAAGTTTAACTGACTTGGAATTATACTGTGATGATTTAGTGTTCCCTTAATTTTTTTGAGCAGTGTATAATTTTGCCAAGAGGTGCGATATATAGGGAGAACAGCAGATGGCCAAGGACAGATCCCTGAGGTACGCCATATTTCACCTCAGAGAATATTGATGTTGTACTATTACAGGAGACACACTGCGTTCTTTCGGATAAATACGATTGTAACCATGCAAGAGCAAGCCCAGAGATGCCAAATTTGTTCTCCAATCGGTCAAGGAGTATACGATGATCAATAGTGTCAGAGTTATTCCGATACTGGTATCAGTATGGGGATGACAAGATGCTCTGTTCCCCCCAGCCAGGCGGCCTGTAATGTTAGCAAGTGTGCCAGAGAAAGACAGGGAAAGAGAGACCTGAGACAGCCATTCCAAGCAACTACAATGCCGTCATTTCAGATGTGAAAAAGGCAGACATCAATGTTGATAAACATGTTCATTCATTCATTCATTATCCGTAACCACTTATCCCATTCTGGGTAGCAGGAGCGCTGAGCTGATCCCAGCTGACATTGGGCGAAGGCGGGATACAACCTGGACAGGTCGCCAGACTATCACAGGGCTGACACATAGAGACAGACAACCATTCACGCTCACATTCACACCTTTTTGGACGATAATATTGTTTTTCTCAAAGCAATATCTTCAGTAGGGGAATTTCAATATCGCCCAATCCTACACATACGTTAACAAAAGTCGGGAATTCAGGAGTTTAAAATCATGCTACAAACTTAAAAGGGGATTACATTAAATTTTCTAGGGATCATCCATAATTCTGGCAGCACAAACGCTTACAAACAACAATATTGGTTAATGATAATCGAACAAGACAAGTGATCACTATTCATTCAAGTCTTCAATATTGTTTTTTTGCCCAGTTTTCCCAAGTTTTGAAAAAAGTGTGAATGACGTTGATTAAAAAAAGAGGCTTTTTTTTACCTGTGCAAAATAGGGGTAATTGTACAATTAAATATAGATGTCCTTTAGGTTATTCACAAATATAGTAAAACATGTTCATACAATTTACTTAAGAATATTTTTTTGCTTTGTTTGTTTCTCCTGGAGCCATAAAAATACCCCAATGACAATCATTTCAGCTTCGTTCTAGGAATCTGAAGCAATAACAAGTTCAAATGCATTTGGTGTATGTACTGTAAACCACACTGAATGTGTAGCTGCACCACACTAAGGCTCATACGGTCAGTTTCCTCCACATGCTAACCATCCAGCTTTTCACAACAAGCCTTGGTCATGGATAGTTTATTGACGTCTTGCAAATCACCTGACCGTCTGTGACTTCCCATGGCTCATGTGAGTCAATGTATTGATATAAACCCAGACCCTTAAGGGATGTGGTATACTTTGAAATGCTGATTGAAGACACAATCTGAAAGTGAGCTGGTTGTAATGGCTCTCAGATCGGAGCCATCACTCAGCGAAGTCAAGTAATTGGGCCCTCCAGTAGATCTCTTCTCCTGTTAATGTGACTGTGATTTGTGTAATTATTGGAAAATGTATTCCACAACTTAGACAGGAAAAAACAGAACACCTTTGTGTAATAATGGAAGCAATGTGCCGAGCATGCACCCAATTTTGTTTGGCTCTTGCCGTCATGTCTTATTCATAGAGTTATACAGCTGGAAGCAATATAGTCTTACTAATGTGTGTATGTGTGTTTGTGCATGCAGGGTGGGGGTTGGGGGCAGAGAGGACAAGTCTCAGTTTAAATGCCAAGTTTACCCCAGTCATTGCCAAGGTTACCCCAGTCTTTAATGCTGGTGAAAAGACCAAACCAGAGAACTGTTGACCAATAAGTATCCTACCCATTATATCAAAGGTGGCTGAGAAATGGGTTGCCATGCAATTAACAGAACATCTTAACAATTGTCATACCGTTCTCCACCCAATGCAGTTTGGATTTTGCCGACATCACTCCACCGATACAGCCACCTGTTATTTTCTTGAGAATATCAAAAGTTTATTAGACCAGGGTGGTAATGTAGGAGCCGTTTTTTTGGACCTGAAAGAAGCTGTACAGATCGGAAATGCACAATCATCATACCTCAGCTGCTCAGTTGGAGTCACCATAAGGCTCTATGCTGGGACCAATCCTATTCAGCCTTTATGTTTATAATTTACCAAAAGTTTGTCCAAATGTTAAAGTGCAATTATTTGCTGATGACACAGTATTATATGCACATGCCAAAAGAAAGCAACAAGCTGCTGCAGCCGTGGAACCGGTGTCTCACTGGCTTCAAAACTCATGTTTACATCTCAATACAAAAAAAACTGTATGCATGTTTTTCTCCCGCCAGCAGGGGGCCAACAACAACCATATGTACTAGTCAATGGAGAGAGACTTGATGTGGTGGAACAATTTAATTATCTTGGTATAGTCTTCGACTCCAATCTTGCATTCAAGGAACACATTAAAAAATATCTCAAATATTATTAAGTTCAACCAATTTCCGTCATACAAGACCTTTTCTCACTTCACAGTCAGCAAAGGCTTATATGCACACAATGATATTTTCTCACATAACATATTGTTTTACAACCTGGTCACATACAACAGCAAACATGTTAAAATCCATCAAGTCTCTCTTCAAGAAGACAGTCTAAATTTTGGACAGAAAACCTTTTCATTTCCATTATTGCAATATCATAAATAAGTATAACATTTTAAACATTGACAGTTACCACAATTCACAGATTTTTGTCTTGTTTTTAAAGTTTTAAATGGCTCATAATATTTCCACAATGCAGTAGCCTTCCCTGAATCATTGAGGATTTTAAGTAGCCACGCTTTGGCAAGTTTGTTGCGCTATTTCATCCTTTACTGATCCCTAGCTCACCATGCTAATGCAACACATTGGATAAACTCTATGTATCGACTTGCAATACATCACGCGCGTTGACGCAGGTGATTGGCAGTCAGAAAGAAAACCCCTTTTCTATTAAATTACATTTAGAAATAATCCATCCAGAGTCTGACCCGAGCCGACACACCAACACCTTCTCATCCCAACTCGTCACACATCGCCATCACGCCCCTTGGCTTCAGTTCATTTTTGGCATCAAAACCACTATATTTACCCTTGGCGTTACTTTAGGATTTGCAACAAAACCACTATAAATAGGTTTAGGAAAGAACTACATGGTTGGGATTAAAACTGATACGTTTGTACAGTGAAAATGACACGGAATGGAAATACATCTGTATAAATATATTAAATAACGAATTACAATGAAATCAGTTAGAGTTTTTTATAATAATTGTAGTCTAGAAAAAACAATTTAGCGTCTTTTAGGAAAATATTTACTGTGTAAAAAAAAAAAAAAAAAGCCTAATTGCTGTGAGAGCACGGTAATAACTGAAGGCGACTCATATTGTACATTCCCAGGGCGTCAAATACCAAGGCTTGTGTACCACTACACAAGGCACACCGGGTGTTCCATTAACTACAATATAAACCCATCTGTGGCAACAGTAAACGCTCCAAGAAACTGCGCCAGGAGTGTGGTGACGTAGTTTATAGAGATGTTCGTTCGTGTACTATGTTCACAATGTTCACAATGTTCAGTGTCATTTTCATTGTACAAACGTTGTAGTTTTAAGCCCAAACATGTAGCTCTTTCCTAAACCTAACTATAGGGGTTTTGTTGCCTAATCCTAAAGTGACGCCAGGGGTACCTATAGTGGTTTTGATGCTGAAAATAGTGTGCCACCAAGGGGCGGTATGTGACGAGTTGGGATGAGAATGTGTTGCAATATTAAGTTGAAATTATGCTCCTGCATGTAGTATGATACCCTTTCTCTATACTATACTATATAGTATAATATTATGCAGATACTGACTCTAATCCATTAATTAAGAGAGGTTGCCCAGTAACAGTATTGACTTGATCACATTGATATTCTGTCTAGAGAACATGTAGGTGATCAATAATCAACAACTTTATGCACCAATATCTCCACATTATTAAAAGGCATTGAGCCATAGTTATTCCTGATTACTGCAGCAGCAAAATAATGAAATGATTTAAAAAGCATGACCTTTGGAAATTGTTGCTGAAACATTACATCTATTGTTACATTATATTAAATGTTGTCACACTCTGACCTCCCGACCAAGGAGAGAGGAATTGACAGCAAAATCACAAGCATAAATTCATAAATTCAGTCAGAACTGAAGAAGCTTTTCAGATGAGAAGTGAAACGTCTTCAAGAACCTAAACCAAGTCCAGTTGCTGCTGATTTAACCCTTCCTCGGCAGTCAACATAAATGTTTCTCTGTCAACACGAGGAAAATGTAGACCTGCTCCCCTGATGATGATTCTTTAAATTAGTTTGAAGTTTTGACATGCAAATGAGTTTCTTCTTGCTGCAGCTGTTGACAGTGAAACCTAATCCGGTATCCCAGAATACTCCTCACCCATGCTGTCAGTGTTGTTCACAGAGAGAGTTCCTAACTGACACACATTTGTCTCTTGATGGCTGCAAATAAACATTTGTTCTTGTTTGAGCGTTCAGAGAACTGTTGTTCACAAATCTTGACTGCCAATCTATCAGCGATTATTAGAATAATTATCATCTAGAGTGAAATGTGTATACAATGTGTGTACAATATACTATATATGTATATATACATATATATACTGTATATATTTATTGACATTATGTCCCTAAACTGGGCACACACAGTGAGGCATCAGATCATGCCACACCAGCAGCTCATATTGCAACAGTCACTGTTAAAACTAATTAAAACCACAGTTAAATATTGTAAAATAATACAAATTTTCTTCTGAGCCTTTTCAGTGGAGATTATGCAACCATTATGATACAGTGTTTAATCTCTACCACAGCGTGGGTTTCCTTATATTTTACTAAAAACCCTCCTGCTGGCTGCACACAAATCAGCAGCTGCTTTGTGATTTTGCGACTCTCGTTTGCTCGCTCCTCACAGTTTATCCTGACTTTTGTTGTTACTCTGCTACATTTTAAGTCGCATCAATTACAAAGTACAATACTTGAAATCAACAATATTTAAAGCTGCAGTCAGTAACTTTGAGCAAATATGGTAAAATATTGATACAGAATTTGTATAAAACGGTCACTATATCCTGACAGTAGTGCATGACACAGATAATCTGTCAATAAAATCATGTTCCTCTGTGTCTTCCTGTGCTCCTAATGGAATTTGCAACATTCCACCGTGCCAGAACAAAAACAACCAATCAGAGCCGAGGAGTCTCTGGGAAGCTGTCAATTACTGCTTGTGAAACTCGCAAACTCTGTCAGTGTTTAGCTGTAAAATGAGAAAGTTTGTGACCCAGCTGCCATGTTGAAAACAGTCTAACCAATACCAAGCACCATCCTGAGCAAACTTTCTAATTTTACAGCTAAACCGTACACTACAATATGTTTCTGAAAACATCTGAGGAGAGAAATAGGCATTATTATAGTAACATAATTTTGATTCATATTTGATCCTAGTTTGACCGTTTGATCGGAGTTCGTAAGTTTCGCTAGCAGTGACTGACAGCTGCTGTGGAGAATCTTGCACATGCCATTAGGAGCACAGGAGGACACAGAGGAACATGATACTCTTCACACATTATCTTTGTCATGCACTACTGTCAGGATAAAGTTACCGTTTTATAAAAATAACATCATATTTGCTCAAAGTTAGCGACAGCAGCTTTAAGTAAAATTAACGATATTTAAAAATACACATATAAAAAAGTACACATACTCCGCAAAAAAACAACTTTGTTACAGTAACAATGTAATCTAGTAAATGTAACTCATGACACACACACACAGACAGACAAATACAAAATGCTGTGTCAAACTTTTAAATTCTTGAAGCATCATTTATCCCCCTCCTGTGCTGTTGCATTCACACACTGCCCAATGGGAACACACACACCACCTCACAATGCATTCAGATTTTGGCCGGACTTCCCAATTGGTGTTGTTGGAGAGCATGACTCCACTTTTCATTACAGAACCATAAAAGTGCTTTGAGAATGATTCACGGACACAGCATCTCTGCTCAGCCAGGACTCACAAATACATTCAGACTGACTCACACACACATCAAACAGAGAGGCACACACACTGATCTCAATGCAAATGTGGAGAATAAGAAGACAAAACAAATACCTATTGTATTCCTTTGTGTCTTGTTTTCTCTCTCTTACACACACTCACACAGGCTGGTGTTGCATGCAGTTATGGAAGTGATCCAGTGTACCTACACACTGCTATCTCTGGCTCTCAGAAGCATTGGTGGGCCCAGCCCCGGCTGTAGTGATTGATTAACACCTTCCTCTCCCTCCGGCTCTGGCTACAGTGATAACAGGTAGGACAGGACAGGACAGGTGTCTTTGTGGTTTCCCATGATCCTCGCTGTTGCACACACACACACACACAAACACACACACAAACAACATATTGAGAGATGATGCATTTTAACTCTACTTTCCAAAACACTTTCCAAAGCATGTTTAACTGCTCCTCTACTTCTATCTTTGTGAGAACTAATTGAGTTTTAGACATTAAAGCATACGTTTGTATTGTCTTTCAGTCTGTCTTGAAACAATACTGAAATTCCCATATCCGCATTGAAAAATCCCCCCGTTCATACTGGCTGTGAGGAGATCTCTTAAGAAAGCAATTAATTCTGTGCATTTAAAGGACTGCATTTATAGTACAATATTCCCTCTTTGTATTACTTTTTCACTGTACTGTAGCTCAGCAAGGAAGCCATGTTTGGAGAAACAAAAAAAGGGGCATTTGTAATAAATAGACAGTTACTTTGAAAAAAATATCCACTTGCTTTGACTACAATAACACAATCACAACTATGTAGAAAGAGAATCCAACACAAACTTAAGAATAAAAGCTATAAATCAAATTTCTTATGTCTAAAAAATAATCAGTACAGTACAGTAACAGGTGAACACAGTTGAGACAGAGAGACTGTACAAAAGTTTAAAGATCATGATGACTACAGCCCGTTCTCACTCCCAGGTCGTCAAATACGGCAGCTTGGTCAGTGGCCTTGCATGTCATACTATGACGCTATGGGCGTAGTTATGCGGGAGCAAAGGAGGAAGACAGGTGACATAGTATAAAGAGCGAGGAGGTCAGGGTGGATGGATGGGTAAAAAAAACAGAGGATTTTCACCCAGGAGTTCACTGTTTGTGTGAAACCAAAAGTCATCTCAGTTTAACCTCTTTTACTCGACGAACCCGGTACCGGGTTCGGCTGAACTGTGTGTTAAAACACTGCCTTTACACACTTCATTAAATGCTGTGGTCGTATTTTTTCTTAATTGTTTCTAAAAGACGAGGCCTTAACGCTACTAAAACAACACTCCAAGTGTATTTTGTCCAAACACTGTTTGTTTGGCAATGATTTCAATATTTCAGTTACAAAATCAATACACAAGAAATTGTATTTTTACTTTATAATATTTTTGACTGTTTTTATATTGAATGGACATACTTGACTTTGGTTTCTGTTTTGATATCTTATTTACATTGTTATTGATCTTATTTGCTAATATCTAAGTTTTACTTGATCATATTTCATTATTATAAAAAAAACAACTCCATTTGGAGTCAAAATTATACAATTTAGTTGTTTTTTATGATCTTATACTGCGCACAATGGTATACACTGATGATGCACAGGGTAAATATCATGGCCAAAGGCTCCATTGTGTGCACATAGCCTCCTGTAGTGGATATCAGTAGTATGTTATGGCCAGATTACCTTTCAAGAGGTAGAAAACCCATTTGGCACACTTTGGGTATCCAAGTGGCCAAATGGAGAGTCTGCCTGGTCCTATCCTTACTAAAACCTTTATAGAATCTATGTCCTTTGTGTTATTTATATCTACATTGGCACAGTTGTAGTCAAGGAGTTGCTGAATGCATTCAGTGGCATTTCTGTGCATGACATCATTGCTATAATGGTGTTATTCACTGCCTAATCTAGAAAACATTTTAGGCAAGGATAAAAAGGTAATTTTTTTTTGGTTTATCACGATTTATTTGCTGAGCTCTTACCTATCCATAGAGATAAAGATCATACATATAGACCTGGTAGTTATTGAGCTATTCTTGGTTTATTTTGGGTATGTCTGTGTAGGCGAACCACACTTTCCAGCACCCTAGGGCTTAAGAGGTTAAGTTACGTGATGTTACGTAACATACTTAACTATGTAACAAACATACTTATTTTAACCCAAACCACAATCTTTTACTAAACCTAACCAAGTAATTGTGTTGTCTACACCTAACCAAGTTGTTTCCTGTGTGTTTATTTTGAAAAGACAGTGTATGCATGTAACAAGCCGTAACTGACACGAGCAAAACTAATGAACTGATGTACTGAATTTCTGTTATTTATTTATTTTATGATGTATGTAGTACATTTCACACAAATAACATTGACTTTTTAAATAAATAAAAAAAAAATCTGAATATATTGCAGAAATAACATTACACTGAGTAACAGATTGCAAACAACATCACAATATAGTTATTGTTGAAGTGGTGTAACATCCTATAAAATAGTCAATCCATCCCTCCATCCATTTTCTTCTGCTTGTCAGGGCCGGGTCCCGAGGGCAGCAGACTTAGCAGGGAAGTCTCTTCCTGGGGGACCCATACTAGATACTGTATATAATCTCTCCAGCGTGTTCTGGGTCTACCCCGGGGCCTCTTACCACTTGGAAAACCTCCAAAGGGAGGTGTCCAGGAGGCATCCTGATCAGATGCCAAAACCACCTTGCCTGGCCGCTTTCGACGCGAAGGAGCAGCGGCTCTACTCCGAGCTCCCTCCGGCTGTCTCAGCTCCTCACCCTATCTCTAAGGCTGAGCCCAGCCACCCTACGAAGGAAACTAATTTTGGCCTTTCGTATCCTCAATCTCATTCTTTTGGTCACTACCCAAAGCTCACGACCAGAGGTGAGGGTCGGAATGTTGATGGACCGGTAAATCAAGAGCTTTGCCCTCCAGCTCAGCTCCCTCTTTACCACAACGGTCGCGTACAACACCCTCAACACTGCTGATGCCACACCGAACCGCCTGTCCTCCCACTCTATTTTACCCTCACTTATGAACAAAACTCCAAGATACTTGAACCCCTTCGCTTGGGGCAGTGACTCACTCCCAACCCGGAGGGTGCAGTCCGCCATTTCCCGGCAGAGAACCATGGCTTCAGACTTGGAGGTACTGAATCTCATCCCAACCGCATCACACTCGGCTGCAAACCGCCCCAGTGCGTACTGAAGGTCACGGTCTGATGGAGCCAACAGAACCGCATCATCTGCAAAAAGCAGAAATGCAATTCTGAGGTCCCCAAACCGGACACTCTCCTCCCCCAGGCTGCGTGTTAGATTCTGTCCATGAAAATCACAAACAGTGACAAGGGAAATCACCGGAAACGTGTTTGGTTTTGTGTTGAGTATACTGACAAAATGTTCAAATCCAAAGCAAATATTTGGCAAACACATCTGTTAATGTTTTAATCAAACAAAATATTGTATACAATCACTGCAAAACATGTCTCAAAGGTGTGTGCTATTTTATAAATATCTTTCATTCTTAAGTTTGTGAGAAAAAATTTAAGTTTGAATTTTTATCTTTGAGTTAGGTCCCAAATTTCACATAAAGCAGTTTGATAAATAACAAAAGAGGAAAAGAGTACAACACTGAAACTCTACTACACTGTGACTGACCAGTTTGAATGACTCCAAGCTGAATCACTGAGAGACATAGATGTATCTCATCTTCCTCCCACTGCTGCTGTTTTTAATCATTTTTAATACCATCATTATTGCTCATTCTGCTCAGACACTGACTCATGCAAATCAACACTTACTCTCCTCTAAAATGTTCTTACAGTATCTTCCTCTTCCTCCGGGGTAAGTGAAGCGAGTGGTGGCAGCCTTAACATTATGACATTAAAAATCAGTGTGAAGTAAATAAGACCCACGCGCAACAGCTGAGGGTGGAAAAGTGGCTATTTAAATACATTATTAAATGCACACGGACCATTTCAGTTAATTGAAGGGCTCTGGGCTACAGCTCGCTTAGCATGTGGATTGCTTCCACCATTGTCAGTAAGGATTGAAGCAATAGTTTATGATTTATTATTTCCATTTATGCAGCGGATATTTTCTTACTTAATCTACCATATCTGTTGCCCAAAGCACCCATGTGAAAAGGCAGAGTTAATTTTACCGCTGACAACATTAGCCAAACAGTCTGAGTCACACGTCTCCTCAGTGTCATTTCGATGAAGTATACTGCTGGAAGAGGAACGGTTGTGGAATGACACTAAATCAAAGATTGGATTATGATTGCTGCTTTAAGCAATGTTACTGCAAATGATGTGAAATAATTTTAATTATTATCTTGTTTCAGCACCAGACGCAGCCTGGTTAAAGACGAGTGAGAGCAGGCCCGGACTGGCCATCGGGAGAATTAGGGATTTTCCCGGTGGACTGGCCTGCTGATTGGCAGAGTCAGGTCAAGCAAAAGCAACAGGGGCAGGCTGAGTGCCACATGATTCAGTGAAATCAAAGATGCTCTATAACAATGATGACACATTACAAGCTCTGCCAATGGTTTAAAATTGTATACACGTGTTTCTTTTTATTTATCCCTTTATTTCCTTTATATGTATTGTTGACCTATGCATTGATTTAATTGTTCTTTGTATTGTTTACAAATCTGAAATATTGTCTAAAGGAAATGGTATACACTTCGTGTCTCCTAAGTGGGTGTGGTCATGGCGTGTTCGCCTCACCCCCCCACAGAGTGCAACAGGAATGAGCCCTAAAACCTGGAAATGAATTAGCATTTTAGCACTTCCTGTTTAATTGTCTGGAAGTCAATGGGTTTTTAGTTAGATGCCTGAAATAAGGTCTGTGGTTGACACAAGTTGAAGAGATTTTAATGTTTTGTTCTACGACATGAAATGCATCAATAAATACCCCATTTGTGAATTTTGAAACCTTAACCTTTCTTAAAAAAGGTGGTTACTAACAAGTGGCTAAATGAGACTAGTGAACGTCATCACGCCGACTCGTCCGCCATTACAGCCTCGTTGTGTATACTCGCGCTCATGCGACAGTGATGTAGTTCGTTTATAGCCTAATGTTAGCTTTTTATTTCTGGCGATTGCATTCACGTTTCAAAAATCATAAAAGTGGTGTTCATTTGTGAAGATTATGTTGCTGAACAAAACATGTAAGTATCATAAACGTTTGTTTGCCACAGACCTTATTTTCTGCAATAGTCCAAAACCCAATGGGAAAATCCCATCGGTGTTTTGTCAAGGGAACCAGGGCGATGCTAACTTCCTGGTTGGCCTAAAAAAATATGTCATCCCTGGAGCACTCTATGAGCAAGCACCAGAAACAATAACAAAGATGGTGGACCACCGGCTTTTTTACATTTTGTCAGCAGCGTTCGGACTAATTACTATTTTACTTGACAAAAATGTTCCAGTCACAGGAGGCCAAAGCAGGAACACATCAAACATGTCGAGGCCGAATTGTGATTAAATGTGCTTTTGGGCGATTGAAGGCGAGGTTTGGAACCTGAATGGCCTCCTTTTCCTCATGTATGCATGTAAAGATGACAGCAGTGATGACGTCATGCAGTTGGACCAAGAGTCCCAGCCCCCAACTGTTATCCAACTGACTTAAATGAAGCCGAAAGAAAAGGGAGTGAGAAGGGTGGCAACAAAATTCCTTGACCCTTAAATTGTGAACTCACTTGTGGTGATATGTAAATATTACGCAGAGCATTTGGAGACGTTTTTGTGTTCGAGTGTGGACCGAGATATTTTGTAAAACGAAGGTTATGGACAGATTTTTTATTTTTTTTTAAACGGAGGGGAAAATATCTGTTTTTTAAAAATATATTTATACTTAGACAGGGCCTTAAAGTTCGGGCGGACACACCCTTTATTTGTCAGAGTCTCTCCTGACTTGGCCATTAGGAGCTCCTTTCAGCCTCGGGATGTTTTGTGGACCTGATTTAAGTTTATATACCTGCACATGAATTTACCATCGGCATCACCAAACCTTATTAGTTTCCATCAGTCTACCCACGAAAATCAATTCTGATTTATTATGTCTGATGAGAGGAAGTCTGGGAAAAATATTGAGTTTGAAGTTGAGTCTACTGCCTCATATCTATTGAGACAGCTCTTGGCATGTTGTTTTTGTACTTTGTTTTATATCTGCATTAAGGATTCAGCAGGTGCAATTCAATTCCCTTCTGTTCCATATTATATCCACTTTATCATTCATATCGTCCCATTGGAAGGAAGGTTTTTTTTCCCCCTCACACTCTTATCTAGTGTGAACAGGTAGTTAAATAGTGAAAATGCTGTTTTGTGTTTGAATAATAGTGTTTGTTTTGGCTATGTATCTTGTATTCCGTGGTATTTTGTATTCTGTGGTATTATTTTGGTCCACTCATCTTGTCAAGAAACGCACTGACAAATACACAAAAGCTGGTGAGCAGCACAGTGAGAGAACAACCTTCAACTGAGCACTCTGTTTCCATGACCGAAGCCTTGCATCCTTGTCAAAAAGAAAAGTATTACTCACTGATGTTCACAGATTCAAACCGACAACATGTGATTCTTCACAGTTTTCAAAAATAAGAGGTGTTTTCAAAAAGCTTAAAATGTAGGCTAAAATAGAGCAGCTCTAAATTTTCATTTGCATATGTTAGTATGAACTCACGTCGATTATGGATAAATATAATCTCCAGTTCCTGAGACAATATCCGGAATAGCATTTTTAGATTCACCTTTATTGTGGAATACAAAGGTGGGATGTTAAATCCCGAAGAAAAAGAAAGAGTAATTATTCCAATCCATTATATCAGCTGGACTTCCACTTGATTTTGCAGCTCCCATCTGTGACCATTTCGCGGGCAACAATTTGCTTCCTTCCTAATTAACATTCTGCTGAGGTCCAGTGGGGTTGCAGAGGGGCCCTCTAAAGCAGGAAGCAGATGGCTGCTGAGCCCACAATCATTTCCCATTGTCGATACTGTCGAGCTGATGTGAAGGTAGTCAAGGATACTGGCTCAAAACTGTGTTTTGAGTGATGTCACTTGACAGCTCTATGACAACAATAAAGTGCAGCTCAGATGTACGAACTGTAACTACTGTGCTCAGGATATGGGACCTGAAAGATTTTTTTTTTATAAAATATCATGCTGTGAAATTTAATGATTTCATGAATATAAATTAATTGCAAACAATATTTGGAGCTAAAACAAAATAACTGGCAAGCTGTTTTGTCAGTTTACCTTACAAAAAGCTAGCTTGGAACAGTGCTAACATAAATTTAAGAATATGTAGAATATGTAACTCGCTTTTGGTTTTCAAAATAATGAGTTTAAATCTATTTTGAGAGTGACATGAATGATTTTTATTTGTATTACTATTTTTATTTATTCTTGTTTAAATTGAAAAGGATGTGGACATATATATATATATATTAAAAAAAGGCCAAAGTTCTCCTGGAAGAAGCAACTAAAAATGTCTTGTCAATATGGTTAAAGGTGGTCAATATGAAATTCAGAGCATATCTATTGCCTCTCAACGGCCCCCAACATGGCGGCGGCTGAGACAGCAGCTCGCAGCTAACGGTGCTAAAAGTGCTAACAGCAGGGAAATAACAGTGCTGAGAGAGCTAACAGTGTTTACCTGAGGGGGAACCAGAGGGTGGATGCTCCGCTTCCACGACGGCGCCGTCGGTGAGGACGGCGCTATCAGCTCTAACCGCTATATGAGAGAAGTGCAGAGCAGTAGCCGTGAGCTAGTCAGTGGCGCACGCTCACATGCACAAACATGCACTAAAAGGCACGTGCGACCGGCCCGGCTATGTCAACAAACAATGTAGAAGCTCTGATTACAACACACACACAGAGGGAGAGAGACTTCATTCTCTGCTCAGGTAGACATTACTCCTCTATATCTTTACTATTAGTGACATATGTTAGAAATTAGTCAGTCTTTTACTGCAGAGCTAATGCTGTATGATATAACATATTAGCATAATTCCCAAATAAGCAATTTTATAAACTAGAAGCTATCGAGTCAAAATATGGTCAAAGATCTACAGACGCATGAATCTCATCCCTCAGACAAATGAAACAGTAACGACTGCTGCAATAAATCAAATATAACTTCATTAGATCAGTCTACATGGGGATGAAATAAAACCCTGCTGATGTTTTTTTGTTCTCTGGATCTGAATATGACAATAATGTGAATGTGTTTTTTTATCATTGTGGGGGACACATGCTTTGTTTCTTAGTGTGAATGCAGCTTTGAACCTGCCTTCATACAGTCGGCCGACCAAAGCAAGCCATGCAGTCAATAGAGCTTTATTACACCTGAAGCCTTCTCTCTTTCATCATATGTATTGATTCAGGGATCCATGACTCAATGTTAAAGATCAGGTTTCCGGGTTATGGGCTTAAAGTCAAGTCAGGTATTTTCAGATAGTTTGGAACTGTATATGTTCTGATGCTTCCTTCATCTCATTGTGAGTTTAATTTTAAAGTGATATTTATGGTTACAGTATGCATGATTAGTAGACGCCAAATGATACTGAATTTTTGAGGCTGATATTGAAATCTGGGTCAAACCAAGGTCTTGCTAATCCTCAATATACTGTATAAATCTCCCTCTCACCCTCGTGGGGTGGTATCTGTGTCTTCCTCAAGCTCAGGTCCTCTACCAGAGGCCTGGGAGTTTGAGGGTTCTGCGCAGTATCTTAGCTGTTCCTAGGACTGCACTCTTCTGGACTGAAGCTTCAGATGTTGTTCCTGGAATCTGCTGGAGCCACTCTCCCAGTTTGGGGGTCACAGCCCCAAGTGCTCCTACTACCACGGGGACCACGTTGGCTTTGACATTCCACATTTGTTCCAGCTGTTCTTTCAACACTTCTTGACTTCTCAACCTTTTCATGTTCCTTCTTCCTGATGTTGCTGTCAGCTGGTATCGCCACATCTATCACCACTGCCCTCTTCTGCTGTTTGTCAACCACCACTATGTCCGGTTGGTTAGCCAGCAGCTGCTTGTAAGTCTGGAAGCTGGAGTCCAACAGGACCTTAGCCCTGTTGTTCTCAACCACCTTAGGTGGTATGTCCCATTGGGATTTGGGTACTTCTAGTCCATACTGGGTACAGATGTTTCTGTACACTATCCCAGCCAATTGGTTGAGTCTCTCCATGTACGCTGATCCAGCTTGCATCTTACACCCTGCTACTATGTGCTGAACCATCTTAGGGGCATCTTTGCACAGCCTAAACCTTGGGTCTGATCTACTATGGTAGACCCTGGCCTCTATGGCCTTTGTGCTTAGGGCTTGTTCTTGTGCTGCCATGATTAGTGCTTCTGTGCTGTCTGTCAGTCCAGCGGTTTCCAACCATTGGTAGGTCTTCTTGATATCAGCCACTTCCTCTATCTGACGGTGGCACATGCCATGTAGGGGCTTGTCCTTCCATGTTGTCTGGTCCTCTTCCTCTTCACTATCATCAGGTTTCTGCTGTCTGAGGTATTCACTTAGCAGCTCATGATTTGGGGCCATCTTCTTGACGTACTCCTGGATTTTCGATGTTTCATCCTGGACAGTGGCTCTGATGCTCGCTAGTCCTCGGCCTCCCTCTTTCCGCTTAGTGTATAGCTCGGACCTTGTTCTTTCCATTCAGCTGACTTCTCAGGACTTGCCTTACTCTCTGGAGGTATTTGGCTGTGGTTGACTTCCTTGCGGCCTCCTCATGGTTTCTATTAGCCTGTGGGATCCCAAGGTACTTTTAGCTATCCTGGATATCTCCTACGTTGCCCTCTGGTAGTTCAACCCCTTCAGTTCTGATCATCTTGCCTCTCGTTGATACCATCCGACCACATTTGTCCAATCCAAATGACATCCCTATGTTGTTGCTGTAGATCCTGGTGGTGTGGATCAGTGAGTCAATTTCTCGCTCATTCCTGGCGTACAGCTTGATGTCATCCATGTAGAGCAGGTGGCTGATTGTCACCCAGCTTCGGAATCGGTATCCGTAGCTTAACTTTTGTACAGTGGGAGGAAGTGGAGACCAATCAGCCATCTGTAGCCTATGTAGTTTATGGTTCAGACCTATGATGTAAAAACCTTTGATTACTCGAGGTGAAAATTACAAATGACTTTAATAATTGAAATTGTTTTGTTCATTGTGTACATTGTTAACTATTTTCTAACTTTTTACTTATATTGCAGCGCAGTTCAAATGCATTTCAGTTCAGCAAATGAACATATTCCTGTTCACATGGACACAGTGTTCAGCGTTGATTCTGACTGTCTTCAGTACAGTCAGTTTCTGCTTTAGATTGTTACATTCCCTTTAGTACAAATAGGCCTAAACAAGAGCTATTTTTAAAGTTAACAGCTTATTTTGTTAAGCTGTAGTGATAATTCTGACACACTTTATGTGTGATGTCAAATCAAGTCAGTTTCATTTATATAGCCCAATATCTCAAGGGGCTTTTCAGTCTGCACAGCATACAACACCCACTGTCCTTAAACCTTCACATTAAATTTAAATCCTGACCTCATTACAATGGCAAACTTATCTTGTTATTTTTATTTCTGAAATAAATTACCATCCATTCATAAATCAACTTTCTTACTACCTTACTCTCAGTTGTGAATAACTGCTTGATGCACCTGAAAGCAGCTTTTCTCCTCTTTAGCAGGACGGCTCAGTGATTTGTAGTGGAGATACATCGTCTAAGATTTAGCAGTGCTGCCTTTGTGCCAAATGTATCACATACCATTTTCTTTAAAACATGTCAAAATACGTTTTCCCTTAACTTCTCCATCACAGTCATAATTTACTGATAGACCAGCCGGGTTCAACCAAAGTATTGATCGTATCAACCCTCTTTGAAGCTGACAAAGGATGTTTTTTTTGTTGGAGGCTTATCTACAGACTTACGAACAGGTTGGTGGGATTTACTGTCTGAAAGGCTTGTGCTATTTCAGTGTTTCCCCCAACTCTGCCAATGCTTCAAAGCCGAGCCGACACAATAGGCATAGGCGAATGCTATGGGTGCCATCCATCCATAGGGGCACCCCAAAGCAGGGAAGAAAAAAAAAATCCAGATTTGTTATATCTTTTACTATTTTATACTAGTACTATTTTAATACTATTATTTCAACATATTACAAAAAAGCCCACAACAACATAACTATGTAGCCTATCAAATAGGCCCTATTTTTCTGTGTACAATAAATGCACCTTCAAGGGAGATTTGTCAAGTATTTCATACAAAATGGGAGTGGGCAAATATGCTTGCTTTATTCAAATGTATGTAAATATTTAATATTGCAAATCAATTAACACAACAATGACAAACCCTCACAGGTACTGCATTTAGCATAAAAAATATGCTCAAATCCTAACATGGCAAACTCAAGCCCAAAAGGCAACAACAGCGTCATTGTGTCAGTGTGCTGACTGGACTATGACTTGCTCTAAACTGCATGTGATTATCATACAGTGGGCTTGTCTGTAAAGGGGAGACTGGTGGGTACCCATAGAACCCATTTTCATTGACATATCTTCACATCAGATGTTACAGGACCCCTTTGAAAATGGCCATTCCTCGCCAAAATTTAGCATTTGCAGCGTTATTCTGCTTCCTTCAGGCCAATCTAGTGTGGCATGGTTGGTACCAATGGATTTCTTAGGTTTTCTAGTTTCATAAGATACCGGTATCTTCACTCTAACTTTAAAACTTTGACAGCCCAAGTATGAACACAATGATTGATGGTGGAATTGGCGATACAAGGGGCACCAGCTAAAATCTTGCCTAGGGCACCAAAGGTTGTTGTTGAGGGCTGGCTTGGCATCAAAGCCTGCTACTTCAGAGAAAGATACAGTAATATCCCACCTTCAGTTCACTATCTGGATGTCTGTGTTAAGACAGAGAGATTGTCTCCAGCAGGGTTATTAAGACAGGTGATTGCCTTCCATTTACATTCTCTGGTTGGTTGCCTGCATGCAGGCCGTGACACCAGGCCTTGTTGGCTGTGAACATCAGTCAATAATTTGGTCAGCGCACACTCGAATGCACACAGATAATTTGCCGTGGACATAAGCAATCATTTAAACTCAGTGAGGAAATGTGCTCAGTTGTTTCCTTAGATGAATACACATCTGCGTCTCTCAAACAGAAGAAATGCAAAACGAGAGACAAATCAGTGATTATGTTTGAACTATAAACATAAACTATATTATTATAATTTTTTTTTTTTTCGTTGTATAAAGTAACTACATTGGCAGTCCGTTCTCATTCCCAGGGTGGGGCCATGAGTCTATATTGGCATGTAAATGACCTCAGGCCTGGAATACCATCATGGCTGAGATATTTGGAGCAGATTTGATAAAGTACGCAGAAGATACAACAACTTCCTGTTCCGAATCACGTCAAATTGCTGCCCTGCCATGGCAATGCCATTTAACAAAAACTCTCAATCTTTCCAATAATGCATCATCAAGGTCTTATGGCTTTTCTGACCACATTTGAGGTGCATCTGCTGAATCTGCTAGGAGGAGTACATTAAAATATAAAACATGACATTTCCTGTTGACAGTAGGTGGCGCTATGAGTGTGACTCAATATTGACATGTAAACGTCCTCAAGCCTGGACCCTTATCATGCATGAGAAATCTGGGGCAGATTGGACATCTGAAAAACATCAAATTGCAAGGGCCTGAAGTAGACTATATTCGGATCTACTGTATGTTATTGTGTGTTCTGTCATCTTCTGACAGGTTGTAGCTTTTCACAGAGCAGAGTACAGAGAAGCAAGAATAACATGACTTACTTACATGTGTATGTAGCATGACATTTTGGCTTCTGTGAACTTCTGTGCATACATATGAATGAGTATGAGTGAATGCTTGTGTGCGACAGACACATGCACAGAGAGCAGCCAACCAGCGCTCGGGCACCTTGCCTGGTTGCCATCTGAAAGTCCCCTCCAAGCCTACATGACATATGCCAGCATCTGTCCTCTTGTCATTTGTCAGGCAACACTCCTCTCACTGAACACAGGCAAAGCCATCTACTGAAGGCTGTCTCCCACCAGATGTGGATCACGTACATATGGATGGTTGACAGAGTACAGCTACTGGAGGCCTACGCTCCTGTTGATACATCTGTGTGCAAACAGCAGATTACATACGTGCTTAGAAATACGCATGCAATGACTAGATGGAAACAAATGTTATAGCTCAATTCACTATAGTCCGACTTACAGGATCTAGACTGTGATTATACTGTAAGTCTGCCATTGCCCGCCTATTTCAGACAAAATTCTCCTCCCCTTTCACTGTCTGTGTTTCCGTTCGCTATGCTGGTCGTTACGTGAAACAACAACAACAACAGCATCCGGGCAACCTACATGCTGGACCAAAGACAGAACTATATGATTCTTACAATTAGCCTGTGTATCGAATCTGATTTTACTAAAATTGCAGGATAACATCTTGTGAACGCACCTTGGAAAAGCCCAGACTCTGCCTCGCAGGACTGTGATGTGCGATGTTGATCCATTTCTCTTATGCCGTGTTCAGACCGAGAGCAATGTGAATTTTCGGCTCACGTTACTCACGCAAGTTGGGCCGCCGGTATCATTTGTGTTCATTCGCGCTAGATGCACTGGAAAGGAGAAGGAGCTTGTCTCCATAGATACAAATAACTTTTCTTTCCAGCATTTCCGCCATCAACTATGGACGAAATAACCACTGATACTGCTTTGTACATGTTGTGGAAGTCCAAGATATGACAGAAAACCAAACGCTGTCGTGTCTGGGTTCATAACATCACCCAGCGGCCAGCTGTATTCACATAAAGTGCCATTGCACTGACTGTATCCAGCAAGCCACATGACGCTACAGCGGTATGAACCCGAAAATAAACAACCTTTGTCCAGCGATGGGCTGGCACAGCGCTAAAACGAATTGTGGAGATAGGTCTGGCTATGCGCGACTACTATGGTATCAACACAATGAGCCTCATGCAAAACATTTGTTGTACTCTTATCATAAATAGCTCTAAACTCTTACTGTTTCTTTTCTCTGTAAGGTTTGTTAATATGAGTGTTCCAAGCTGGATTCAACAAACTCTTATAACGGCCCAAACTCGCCGTATATTGCTCATCTCAACCTGGTGAACGTCACCTGTTCATAAGGAGGTGTGTGATCGTGAGATTTGATCATAATACACACCCCAAAGCTCCTATATACTGTAAGCCCTTCTGCTCTGTTTCTAGACAAGTTCCATTAACAAAACTGTCACCCGAGAATAAAAAGAAGAACTTCACACCAAGGATCTTCAAGTTCTGCTGTCAGTAATCGGGAGACAATTTAGCATTTAGACACATTTAGCAGTGTCAGTAGTCTTATCAGGGGAACTGAAACAATTAGAAAATATTAATGTACACCTGTCAACAATGAGAAACGGTTAGATGCTAAAAAGCTTCCTCCTTAAGGAAAGCGGTAGATGGGAGGCGATCGGGGAGATGAGTCAGTGGTAGAGATGGACGAGAGAATATTGTACAGCAGGTCATTTTACATCTGTCAGGTGCAGGGGAGGATGTTTCCCTGGACAGCGACCTGCATAAAGACCCTGACGCAGCTGTTAGAATGAAATAATTTTCCTAAATTAGTTGCCAAAATATGCCAAATAAACTCATCAAATCTAAATATCTTCTCAAAGCTCTCAGTAAATTGACAAGCAATGAAGATGAACATATGGTGAACAGAACATTACTTTGTATTAGCTTAATTTTAATAATATATATTTTTTGTTGACTTTATAACAGTATCTGGCGCTATCTAGCGGTGAGGTTGCAGATTACAACGTATCCCGTGCGCCTAGCGTGTAGGATTGCTACGGTGGCCGACGTGAAAATGTGAATGGGCCTCTCCAGAGCCAGTTGTTGTAAGATTAGAGTGCTTAGAGTGTGCGCGTATGTGGGAAGTAAGTGATGAAGCAAGAGAGAGAGGGCAGCGACTGGAGCGAGTAACATTATCGACTCCCGCCCAAGCAGGAAAAGTTAACAGAGTTTGATTTGTCAGTTCTGGGCTACTGCAGAAACACGACGGAGCGACATGGCGGACTCCGTGGAGAAAGGACCTGCTCCCTATGTAGATAAACAGCTCATTCTAAGGTAATGAAAACACGATTCTTATAATCAGGTGATCATACACTAAAGAAAACATAGTTATTAAATATTTCTGCCAATAGATCCCCCTAGTTGTTACACACTGGTCCTTTGAGTGAGTCTGGGACAAAGTTTTTGCACGCTTTTGGGATAACCCTCTTCACTTTAATCAGCAGGTGGCAAGCAAGACATAGGAACTTGGCTTGGGTCTTGACGAGTTGTAGCATTTAATTCACCGACAAATGTGCACACACTACACTGCTACGTTCACAGCTAAAATGTTACTGCTAACTTCAAACTCACCATCACTCTGTCTCTTTCTCTCGACCACACACTCACTATCGTTACACGCCCGTCAGGCTTGCAGTACACTGGCTGGCGGAAACCCGTCTCACCCCCAAAAAACTAACAAACTTTCTATAAACAAACACAACATACTCCGTGCCCTTCTTCCTCCCTCGATTGAAATTTGCTCTCCTCCGTGTTGCCGGCCTCATACACTAGTGCTTAGTTCATTTATAAATAAACATAATATTTTGTTAACCATGTTGTCATATTGTTTATTACTAATGAAATACAAGCTGGATTCAGCACTGTGATGCCGTTGGTTTCACACGGGACACGGAACACCGGTCTTCTGATCAAAAGTCGTGTGTTTTTTAACCCACCCATACACCCACAACCTCCTCCATACACGGCGTTCACAGCTCTTTATACTTCACAATCACGAAAAGTGTGAAATTTGTGTCTATGTACACAAATCAATGCGTGACTATTTCACTAACTGCTGTGCAACTGGGCTGCATCATCAGGTCAACATTTGAATGTGTCCAATATGCAGTTCATTTGATCATTTATTACATACAAAATGATAAATTAGACATGCATACATCACAAAATGTATGCATGCTAAATGAGTTTTCTGATGTTGGCCAGTAAAGCACTAAAGGTGCCAACTTGTTGTACCATGTTGTCATATTGTTTATTACTAATGAAATACAAGCTGGATTCAGCACTGTGATGCCGTTGGCACCTGTTGCTGATGTAGGCTACTTTTTAATTTGCTAGAACGACATAATGACAAATGCTGGTTCAACCTAGCCCGTTTTCATTCCCAGAGCGTCAAATACTGATGCTTTGTCACGGCCGTCGGCGTTTAAGACCGCCCCACAAGGCACCCTTGAGCACTGATATGCAACGCACCGGGCTTTCCATTAACAACAAAGTAAACCCATCCGAGGCAACAGTAAATGCTCAGACAAAGTGCTGTAGTGACGTTGTTTAAAGAGCGAAAGAGACACACAGGACGGGCGGGAGGGGACGTGGATGGGTCCAACAAACACAAGGCTTTCATCCAGGAGACCGCTGTTCTTGTCACGTTATGTTTTACTTTCACTTTACAATCAGCTGATTATTCATGTCCCATGTTCACAACGTCAAGTCACATTTTTAAAACTAAACCTAAGCAAGTGTTTTTGTTTAATTCACAACATTAAGCATGTGTTTACTGCGAGCAAAAGGTGACGCTGGGGGGTCGTTAAGCACGTCTTTACTGCGAGCGAAAAGTGATGCCTAGGGGTCTGACAAACCGTCAGCTTACTTTGGGTGTTTCACTCTTAGATAGCCAAACAGATTCTGCCACGATATCGCTGAGCCAATCATATCTTTGCTATCACATTTCAAAACTATTCTCCTCTCTGCTGCTGTCAGCTGTCATTTCAGTACAAAACAATGCAACCTGCCTCCACCCCATCACCTCCAGTCTTCATCATATTCAGTTTCCGGTCCTTCTCCACATACCTTCATCGGATCTTGAGCAAACTCCCTTCACCACCACCACCACCAGTTTCTAGACTCCAGGGGGGAATATCTCACCACGGCCTCACCACTACCCCCTTCAATGGAGTCTAATCGCCAAAGACTTTGCACTATTCATCGTATCATGCACCATGTAATAAATTATTGATCATTCGAAATGGAGTCTCTCCTGATTGATATTACATTTGGAGCACCAGGACATTTATGTATAAGGTATGTGTATACGTGCACTCTATTTGTGTATCACTGCCACTCCATCTGCCACCGCCAGGAGAAATAAATAAATAAAAAAAGGTCCCTGTCCCATCGCACCTCTGCATCTCTGTGGCTCGCGGTTAGATGGCAATTAATCATCGCCAGCAGTCCGACAGATGGATCTGAAATTTACATAATATAATAGCCGAGCTTTTGTCTCCAAGAAGCAGACAGGGGGACTCTGCTGCCATCCAAAGCCAGTCCTCGGCCTCCCAAAGGGCTGAGTGTGTGTGATAAACAGAAAGAGAAAAGTCCAAGTTCCAACTCCAAGAGGGGAAATCTGCCCTCAAGATCTCAGGAGCATTGGGATCTTTGTCTCTGTAACTATAGCAACATCACACGGCTTTTTGATTTGTGTAGCTTACTGTAAATTCAGAAAACACCCGCTTTTCTCTCAAAACAAGAATGACCTTTCTTTATGCCTGCTGGGATTTATGTTTGCTTGTATCTGCTATAGCCTGTGTGTATGTGTGTCCTTGTTAGGATAAGTCTGGTAGTATTGTATCTGCCTTTGCAGTTCTCCAAACCATCTATGAATATTATTAGCTGCATTTGAACACAGACCACCAGAGCTGAGGGGTTTTTGTTTAGTTTAGCTCACTGGTTTTTCAACTCTAGTTGGCTGCAGTCTCCACAGACCCTCCAATAACCCCCACTCAAGTTCTGGCATGTGAGAACACATTTTTGCTTCAATTCAGGCCGAGCAATAATAAATAATGTAGGTCTATCATGATATTTAATGCATATAGCTGGAGTTACACTAGCATCCTCAGCTGTGTACAGATGAAGGATGAGCACATTGTAATTTCATGTACCAGAATCAAACTCGTGATTATTCACCCCAATGCAACATTTTATTGTTGCAGAAAATGTGGACAGACATTCCTCTAACTTTTCATCTAGCTCCATCATCCACATAGTCTCACGGCAGTTTGTGAAATAGTCACAAAATTCAATCTATTATTTTGAGTTGTGTACATAGACACACATTTCCCCTTTTTCTTGTGACACTCAGCGCCAAACTTCCGCTCCGGTATTTTCAAAATAAAACTACTTAGTTAGGTTTCGGAATAGATCGACCTGGTTAGGCTTAGGCAACAAACTACTTAGGTTTAGGAAAAGATCGACTTGGTTTGGCTTCGGCAAAAAAACAACTTAGTTAGGTTTAGGAAAAGATTGTGGTTTGTGTTATAATAACACTGGAAGTGGCGTAACTTAAGTACAGAAGTTATTTGACAAATAAATACATTTTGACTTGTGGTTTCACACGGGACACGGAACACCGGTCTTCTGATCAAAAGTCGTGTGTTTTTTAACCCACCCATCCACCCACAACCTCCTCCATACACGGCGTTCACAGCTCTTTATACTTCACAATCACGAAAAGTGTGAAATTTGTGTCTATGTACACAAATCAATGCATGACTATTTCACTAACTGCTGTGCAACTGGGCTGCATCATCAGGTCAACATTTGAATGTGTCCAATATGCAGTTCATTTGATCATTTATTACATACAAAATGATAAATTAGACATGCATACATCACAAAATGTATGCATGCTAAATGAGTTTTCTGATGTTGGCCAGTAAAGCACTAAAGGTGCCAACTTGTTGTACCATCTTTAATTATAGCCTTCACGCTTTGTGAGTTGCAGCTATGGAACACTCAAGGGAAAAATGCATGTGAGAAACATCAAATCCCACTAGGACTACTAGTTGTGACAGGGAATAGGGGGAATATTGATACTGTTTGAATCTGTCAGCCTCCACCTCCCACAGAAGCTACAGTCAGTCATCAGGGAATGAAGCCTAGCATGGCAGCAGTTATTTTATTGTATAACATGGTATTTGTACTAGTATTGCTACAATAATCAGAAGTACAAGCAGCATGCAATTACTGAAAGTATGATCAGAGACACATATTCATTTGAATACTTTCTGTCATGTGCCTCTGGTGCATCTATTGCACCAATTTTATTATTCTGAATTCCTTAGTTTAAAGGAATAGTTTTCATTAACATTACATTAATGTTGTCTACCATTTATATTGTGAATGTTTGCACATTCCTGCACAAAAAGGGTACAGCTCTTTCAATTTTGTACTGTACAATTTTCATAGTATTTATTTTTTTTTTTTTAATTTTTTATTGTAAATGGTTAAAAGTTTCATGACTTTGCAGCTCTCAATTTAAATTTTTATTTCATCTTGCACCAAAACACCAAGGCAAATTTCTTGTATGTCAAAACCTATTTTTTTTTTAGCATGTGAAACTATTCATTTATGTAAGCCGGGACTCTTTGTTTTGAAGCTGCTAAAACAGAGAACATGATCAGAGAATACTTTGAGAACAAGTGATCAGTTTTCCATGTTTTAATCTTGCCTGACTGAAGTATTTCAATATATCCAATTTAATGTTGGAAAACTGAATTACATATTACATGTTTGCGGAAAAAATGGGGGAATTGTGAAGTAAATGTCCACAGCATTAAATGATAACAAAATTTTAAAGTTTGGTTGTTTTCCTCATTAAACACCCATCTACATATATTGTATCACATTTTATTGTCTTGGCATCCAGTTCTGAAGGAGAACGTGAATGTAAAATACAAATGTAATCAATCAGGTGGGAAGAATCCTCTAGAAACGATACATATAGACAACCAAATGTTTTTGATTGTAGCGATGACGCTCTGGTGCAGTTTTATAATGGCAGCCATTTCCATTCCATGTATTTCAGTTTCCAGAACTTCTCTGCTTATCAGTTTAAATGAGGCGGATAAAATGCTTTCAGGGCCTTGTTTTTTAAATTGCTTGCTATTTTAATCCAGTTTACCTCACCCAATTTAACATCCACATAAATATCTCAGTAAGAATTTTAATTAGGTTTTTCTAACTCATGAGCGATTTAAAAGTCAATGCAATCCACTTATGTAACACCTCTCAAGTTGGGATGCTGTTTTATTTGCATGTGAGAATGAATGAGAGCAAAAACATGTTTACTTTCTTACTTTTTCTCAGACTGTAGAGGCTTTGCTATCGGCACTATCAGGACATCTGTCAAAGGATAAAACTCCATGAAACCGTTGAAGCAAAGGCATCATCATTTAAACAGCTAATTACATTACAAAGAGCAGGATTAATTATAAAGTCTTTTTTAGCAACTTCTAATCAGATAAGCCGATGACTTCTTTAACTTTTTCTACAGGATAATCAGTAGCCTACTTTTCCTCTAGCACCACCATGAGGTTGACATTTGTGGTTTTGATAGAAAGATCTAAAAAAACTAGTGGATGGATTGCTAAGAAATTTGAGATGGACATTCATGTTCAACAGAGAATACTACATACTTTTGTAGTATGTACTATTATAACTGTAAGTAAGTGCACCCTTTAATGAATAGTCTGATGTTTTGGGAAACATGCTTAGAAATTAAAAATATAAAAAATTAGATGAGAACATTAATACCTCTCTCAGACTAATTCGGCGACTGCTTTGTGTGTTACGCCATCTAGCGGTGCCGCAATTACTGCGGTGGCAAGTCGTAGTGACTCTACTGTCTGGGAACAGTATTAACTAGTGACTTTCAGCCGAATGTGTCCGTGGTTGCTTGTAGTAACTTACAACAGCAATCAAAAAAATAATGAAGCCAAGAACCAGGTGTGGACGGGCCTGTGGCACACGAGCCATTCCCTGGACCTGAGCCTGCTCTGACTATGTACAGGTATGGATGAGGTGAACTACGTTAATGGTTGGCGATGTAGATAATACACAGATGGATATGTATTTAAAATAGGGATGTCAATGGATGAAAATTTTTAATTGCGAATAATCGCATGAATGTTCATAGTTAATCACGATTAATCAGAAATTAATCACATTTTTTATCAGTTAAAAATGTACCTTAAAGGGACATTTGTCAAGTATTTAATACTCTTAAATACTCTGCTTTATGCAAATGTATGTATACAATTATTATTGGAACTCAATAAACAACACCAAACAATGACAAATATTCTCCAGAAACCCTCACAGATACTACATTTAGCATGAACTTATAACATGGCAAACTCAAGCCCAACAGGCTTCAACAGCTGTCAGTGTGTCAGTGTGTCAGTGTACTGACTTGACTATGACTTGCCCCAAACTGCATGTGATTATCATATAGTGGGCATGTCTGTTAAGGGGAGACTCGTGGGTACCCATAGAACCCATTTTCATACTCATATCTTGAGGTCAGAGGTCAAAGACTCCCTTTAAAAATGGCCATGCTAGTTTTCTCTCGACAAAATTTAGCTTATCTTTGGAGCATTATTTAACCTCTGTCCTGACAAGCTAGTATGACATGGTTAGTACCAATGGATTGCTTCTAGTTTCATATGATACCAGTATCTTCATTCTAGCTTTAAAACTGAGCCCGCTACAACCAAGAAATCGCAATTTGCGTTAATGCTTTAAAGAAATTAGTGGCGTTAAAACAAACTTTTGATGAAAACTTTGACAGCCCTAATTTATAATTGAAAATTGATGCCTTTTACGAGGACACCAATGTTCTGTTTATGTTTTCAACAGCAGCTGTCACTACGAGCATCCACGATGCATTCGGCTGAGAATCATCAGTTAAACACCCAGCCTGGACTCACCAAATGGCATAAGAATGCCACGACAAAATTTGTTAGTCATTTTGAGTGCAATGATAACACCATGCTTGCTTTTGTCGTGTCATTTCATGCCATGTAGTCTGTACTGACTGCAATGTAAACACATCCACGTGGATATGCTACGCTCAGAGCTAATGACTTGGAATAAAAAGTAAGAAATACTGCTGATGGCGGGCGGGGAGGTGGATTTGTACAACAAACACGACTTTCAACCAGGAGAACGGTGTTCTTGTCCCAAAGTATTGTTGAGTTCTTTTGAAGTTAGTGAAATTAGTGACATATGTGACGTGTTTTTCGTACTTAGGGTTTAGGAAAAGATCGACTTGGTTAGGATTAGGCAACAAAACTACTTAGTTAGGTTTAGGAAAATATTAACTTGGTTAGGATTAGGCAACATAACTACTTAGTTAGGTTTAGGAAATGATCGATTTGGTTTTGCTTACAATAACTCCAAAAGTGGCGTTACTTATGTACGTTACAAATACACCAACGTTGACTTCTAGTTTCACACGGGACTTGACACACCAGTCTCCTGGGCCAGGAGACCCATCCACCTCGACCTCCTCCCTATGCAGCGTTTGCCGCTCTTTATATTTCCTGGTTCATGATTACGTGAATTACACACAAACAGTTTTTATAACATATACACAAATTACTGTGAATTACTTTTTGTAGGTATACCTACTAACAGTGTATGAGACCAGCCTGGTGAAATAGCTATGTATGAATATGATGCCTTATTTCATGCATTGTCGGTAAAGAAAAAATTTCCCTTGAAAACTTGTCATTTGTATGGACTTGGCACAGTTTGACATGCCCAAAGTGTGCAGTGTGATTTGTTAGGCTTTAGGTGAACTGCACCAGCTTCCTCATCACCAGCAGAGAGCAAGTTTCCTAAAAATAAATCTTCCACAATAAACCCTCTGCTCATTTACTTTCAAAGAGCCAGACAGTGTAATGAGGCAGGGTAAGCTGGCATCATTGAAGTTCTTTCAATAGGGCTGGACTGCTTAACTGGAGAGAGAAAGTTCAACATAGTGCAACAAAAACCCACTCCCAAGGGTACAGTACAAGCACGGTTTACTTTCTTAATGATCTTTTTTGTTTTAGGAGTGAAATGTTTTTAGAGGCAGGTGTTAAACTGTTAAACCAGTTAATCTGGGTACAGCTGAATGTGTTTTGGCTAAAAGCTTACGTTCTACAGCAGTGATTCCCAACCAGGGGTACTTGTACTTGTACTTGTACTTCTGCAGCTACCAGGGGGTATGTGGAAAGAGTGTAGAGTACCTCAGCTAATTTAAAGTGGCAGTAGGCAGAATATTTTTGCTATCATTGAGCAAAAATTCCATAATAACCTTTCAGCATATTGTAATTCAAGTGTTCTGAGAGATAACTAGACTTCTGCACCTCCTCATGGTTCTGTTTTCAGGCTTTAAAAAATCTACTCGACTTTGGCCAATCAGAGGTCATTTTCAGAGAGAGAGCGCTCCTATTGGCTGTGCTCCAGGTGTTGGGCGGTGCTTGGTATATCCTCAAGAGATCTCAACATTGCTGCAGGGTCACAAACTTTCTCATTTTACAGCCAAACAGTACACTACAAGATATTTCTGAAAACATTTGACGAGAGAAATAGGCATTACAGTAACAGAATATTGATTCATATTTGATCAGCGCCGCCTAGTTTGACCGTTTGGTTGGAGTTTGTGAGTGATTGACAGCTGCTCAGAGACGGCAAGGCTCCAGCTTGGCTCTGATTGGTTGTTTACACCCTGGACAGGTCGCCAGACTATCACAGAGCTGACAACCATTCACGCTCACATTCACACCTATGGACAATTTAGAGTCAACAATTAACCTAACCTGCAAGTCTTTGGAATGTGGGAGGAAGCCGGAGAACCGGGAAAAAACCCACGCTAACACAGAAGGGTCGCAAGCCGGGTTTGAACTTGCGACCCTCTTGCTGTGAGGCAACAATGCTAACCACTGTTAACCACCCTGAAAAATATTACGTAGTCTCCTACAAGTGTTGGAAAAATGCTGAAAAAGCTGAAAGCATTGCGGTAATGTCCAGCTTCTGTCACTTCATGTTGTAATAGTATGACAGACCTAAACTGACTGACCTAAATATTGACAGTTCAATTGTATGAAAACAACATTGTAACAACATCCACTTCTATATCATTAATCATGTTAAATAGCATCCAGTTCAAATCAATTCATATGAGCATGTTTGGAACAGGTGGTGTCAAAAAGGGCTACATTAGTTCATCTGACAGGGCTGTGAGTGTGACAGAGAAGGCTGGGAACCAGCTGATCAGCAGTGTCACTGTTCAAAATGTTGTGTGAGTGTGAAACAGGAATATAGCTTTAAAAATCTTCCTATACCTGCCGTACTTCAAGCATGTGTTGGTGCATAGTCCAGCACATGTGTCGCATTATGCTGCATTTGCTCACAAGTGCCAAATGCATAAGCAGCAGTAGGCAAAAGCCCTGTCAGATATTTTTAACAATGGAATGAGTTCAGAACCAGTGTCCTAAAATAGGTCTCACACAATACCCCCATCCCAATTGCTTCAGAGCCAGACAGTGTAATAAAGGTACTGAAATTCTTTCAATGGAGCTGGAGTGGAAGTCCTGTGAGAGAGGGTTCCACATGATGAAACAAATCCTGCAAAATAAGGGAGACAGCAAACCTTAAGGGAAGACTACAACCATGGTGATCACTTTTGGCTGATGCATTTGGATGCAATGACATTTAGCAGCAGGATACATGTCTTTGAGTTGTCACATTTAAAGTGTTGTCTCAAAAGTGTGTCAAGTATTGGTTTGTTTAAAGGTAACAGGTTACATAACGGTTCATTACCGTTATGCATACAGTGGTGGTATTGATAGTGTGATCTTATAATTTGTGGAGAAAGACACTTGAGAAGAGATGAGCTGAAGGGAAACGTGAAATGAGTGAATAAAACTCTTACATTTCTCCCACACATGGATAATTCAGCTACAAGGAAAGGATGTCATTTTTAAAAAATCTGATTCAAGTTAAAGCTTCAGTAGGCAACACGTTTTTGGTATCATTGGGCAACAATTCCATAATAACCTTTCAGCATATTGTAATTCAAGTGTTCTGAGAGAACATGGCTCTGTTTTCAGGCTTTAAAATATCTAGCCTGTGACGGGAGACTTTGGCCAAACACAGGTCATTTCAGAGAGAGCGTTCCTATTTCTGATCTCAACATGGCTACAGTTTCAATGTCTGTATCTGTAGAATATGTCAAGGAAATGAAATAAAGGAAAGATTTCTTTTTAAATCAACACTTCCTGCTTCTGTTTCAAAATAAAAGCCCTCAAGAGTTTTTTTTCTGCGGACATTATTCCCTTATTTGTCAACACAAGGCTTTTATTCTGAAATATTTGCAGGACAGTGTTGTAGGAAATGCAGTGACTTGAATAAAGTATGGGGTTTTAATTGTGGATTATTACTATTATTTAGAAATGAGCACATGCTTCTTAATCTTTTTCTGTTTAAAATAAATATAAATGACATTTATAATGAAATGAAATGGACATTATGAAAGGCAAATTCTATGTAGAAAGAAATGGCTGGCAGCAGCAGCGCTGCAGCAGCATAAACACTGCTGGTGTGGACGCCACACACGTGAGATACGCATCAATTCAGCATGTGTTACTGGACATTTGTCGGGAAAAAAAAGGAAGAATAACTTTTTACGTAACATCATATGAACCGTTTTGTGATAATACATTGTTTCATTACACACCAATGAGGATAAAAGAGTAATGGCAATACCAAAAACACAAAAACAAATCTGTGAATGTACCATTTGCATTTGACCCATCATATTTGTTGCCAGCCCTCTATCATTTCAAAGTGATATATTTTACTGATTTCTGCATTATGTCAGTTGTTGAGTCTTGGGTTCTTGTGTTGAAAGGAGAACATCAATTCCTGTGAAGGGGGATATTCCTTCTAATGTTTCCTACAATATTTTCCATTGTGGTCCTCAGAGAGCGAGTGCGGAACTGCTGCGGCAGGGAAATTTGGACTGAACATGGGGTGTATGCCTGCATACATTACACAGCTTTGTAATAGCCTTTTGTTTATTTGCTGTTCATGAATAATTTCAACTTTCTACAGAAAGTACAGAAAACATATTGGAACAGGGGGAGATGAAAAATAGGGAGGAGAGGTGGGAGTGTAACCACTGTTTGGTTTACTTACAATTTAATGTCAATTCACAAACGTTAGGCTCCTCTTCTTTATGTGCAGATGCATTTTTCCTCACGTTATACAAATAAGCATTCATTGTGAAGTCTTTATTCCTTGTTTATTTAAATTACTTTATCTTTGTCATTTATCTGCTGGTTTACAGGAGAAGAATCACTTCCAAAGTGTCTTTAACCTGACCTAAAATGATGAGCAAAACACAGAGGTTTGTGTGCAGCCGTTTGTGCACTGAACAAGTCCTCAAACAGCATGAGTATCAATGAGCCCACACATGGTGTCCATATACAGTATGTGTACTATAATCTAATGTCATCTGAAATGTCTTATAGATCGTCTGTTTGGTTTAATTCCAGAGGCCATTAGACTTGTGAACGGCCGCAGCAACAGTTTCCTTTATGTATAGACTTTCTGACATAATACATTTTTGTAGGGTATTGTTGGCCAGCTACAGATTACCATTAACCCCTTACCATTCGGTCCTTTTTCTAAAAAGGTAAGGGTTGGGGACAGGGGATGTTTAGGGGTGGATCAAAAGTCAACAGTATATGTCAAATATAAGTGGTGTACATCATCTGAAAGCTGGGAACCTGAAGATTAATTTGTGATGCAGCTCAGCACTGTGTCTCAATTTGTTCTAGTCATTAATAAGAAATAAAACAAAATAATTATTTAATTAATCTATTTAAATAAATTGTGAAAGTGTATAATAACATAGAATATGGTGATATAAGTATGTGATGGTCATTCCCATGCTCTATTATGTCTCATAAATTGTTGCAGAAATTTTTGGGTTGATACCATTTGTAACAAAGATTTGGTGCTAAATTTAAAAAAATTTTACCATTTGAGATTTGATAAAAAGGATCAATAATCCCTCCAAAATACCACATTAAGACACCAAGGCCTTGAAGAACACCATAGAAAGAGCCATGCTGTGATTTGGTATCAAAAACCTTCGACATTTGGAGATTTCTGCAAGAATTGCATTTTTCGACGATTGGATGGCGAGCACTTCTGTTCAATAAACTGCACAGAAACCCTCGTACTGTCAATCAACCTAGGAAAGCCATCCATCCTCTGAATGCTCTAGGTCTGTAGTTTGTGGCTGTGATTTTCCATGTGGCTGTGATTATCTTAGAGGTCACCACAGGTCATTTTATACTCTGAGGTCAAGTTTAAAAAAATGGTCTCACTACAATGAAATGGCTACTTTTGGGACTAACATCATCACACATGAATACAGTTGGACTCATTGGATCCACAAGAGTCTCAGCTTTACAGTGATATCCAATGTATGCAATTCCAAGACTGTTTAGGAACCCCAGTATGCAGAAATATTCAAATACACCTTCATTCATTTAAATGTTGCATAACTTTGTAGCATTATTTCGCAATCTTCCCGACAACCTAGCATGACATGGTTGGTACCAATGGATTCCTTAGGCTTTCTAGTTTCATATGATACCAGTATATTCACTGGTTACCTTTACTAGCTTGAAAACACAGCCCACAACAACTTCCAATAGACATGTACTGTATGTAAAGATATAGGGGAGTAATGTCTACTAAGCCTAACCAAGTCAATCTTTTCCTAAGCCTAACTACGTAGTTTGTTGCCTAAGCCTAACCAAATTTTTTTTTTCCTAAACCTAACTAAGTAGTTTTATTTTGAAAAGACTGGAGCGGAAATTGACAGAAGCATAGCACCCACCCTCCGGTCCCCCCCCGTAGGTTAACACTGTCAGCTCTGTCTGCAGTGTTGCCGTTGTTTGCACTGTTAGCACTGTTAGCTGTGAGATGCCGGCTCAGCCGTTGCCATGTTGAGAGCCATTGAAAGGCAATATAAATGCTCCCAATCCCGTATTTAGCACCTTTTAACTGATGATAGGAAATTAAAGGAATAAGATAGCCTATTAACTCCACTTAAATGCATGTATTTGGTCTAATTTATAAATTATTTAACATGTGTATATGTTTTCAATAACACATGCATTAAACAAAGTTGTGATTTATCAAACGTATACCACTGAAATGTCTTTGAAATGGGTGGTTTACCTATTGAAGATACCTTGAGGTGATGCGGATATGGCAGTAAAAATGGTCAGGAACATTCATTTACATACAAATTTGCTCTTGTCACAATTTATAGATAAGGCCTATTATGAATTGGGTCGTAATGGTTTGTCATTTTTATAAAGTAGGTCCCCCCCAAAAAAGTTGCGGAAACACTGGTCTACATGGTACAGTAGGTGCTGCACCGTTGTACTCTGTTTAACAAATCTCTTAAAACAGTTATTTAAAGGAGAGTAAAGACCTTACAGGCAGTATGCAGCATTTTTTATTGATACAATTTTACAGAGCTCACACACAAATACACTCTGCTGCCCTCTTATTACACCTGACTCCCACACACACACACACCATATCACCATAGAATATGAACACATCCAATAATAATAATAATTTGTCAAGGTGTTTTTTTTTTAATGTTGATTGAGTAGATTGGTTTGAGATACAGATCTGGAGCACTACTTTCCACAGAGAAACAAAAATCCATTAATGTGAGTATAGAAGACAACAACAAACTAAATGGGGAAAGAGCAGATAAGAAGCTTATCTCCTCACCGCATGGTTAGATCTCATGAGAAGGTTGCAGGTGAGTCAAATCTGCTGTCAGACACAGATGGTGTGTGTTTTTAATTAGTACAACGATGACAGAAATAAATAATAAATAAAACAATCAGTTGAAGCCACTTATATGATCGCATTGATCCAATGCTATTTCAGTCACAACTCCTGTATTTCACATTATAACTGATCTGACACAACATCGTTTGTACCGTTATGCATTTCAAGAATAAAACACCACTTTTGCTAATTTAAAAAAAGTAGTAAAAGAGGCTCTAGAGCACATGATTAAGGAGCTCCAGTAATCTGACGTCTTCCGTATAAACAGCAGCGCAAAACCAACCAAACAACCCCAACACCAACAGCTGGCTTTGTGCCGCCTCATTTCAATGAACATCGCATCATATTTTCCATGCCGTTTCCTACGAATGTCCAGCCACACATGATGCACGTGTCAACTTATGTTCCAGTCTTTACAAAATAAAACTACTTAGTTAGGTTTAGGAAGAGATCAACTTGGTTAGGTTTAGGCAACAAACTACTTAGTCAGGTTTAGGAAAAGATCGCGGTTTGGGTTTAAATAACACAGGAAGTGGCATAACTTAAGTACGGAATTTATGTGACAAATAAATCAAATTTGACTTGTGGTTTCACACAGGACATGAACAGCAGTCTCCTGGGTGAAAGCCCTGTATTTTTTGATCCACCCCGACTTCCTCCCTAGGTAGCATTCGCTGCTCTCTATACTTCCCGGTTAACAATTTTGTGGATTACATAAGAAGTGATTTTGTGCTGACCATGAAAAAAATGTGAAATTCTTGTCAATGTACACGAATCACTACATTAAATGTCGTGACTATTTCGCGAAATGCTGTCTGACTGGGCTGGAAACTCTGTTGAGTTTAGTTCCTCTCCTGTCTTCCTGTTTTCACATATCAGTGTTATTTTACAGTTTACTGGTCACTCTCAGCTGTGTTAAGTTACCGGCAAACTGGTGGGATGCTTTTATTGAGAAGGAGTTACAGGAAATGCAATGTGTTTGTCATCCAGGTAGCAAAGCTTTGTTAGCGGTGCTCTTCTTCAACAAAAACAGGTCTAATCAGCCAGATATGGACAGATTCTGCTCTCTAAGGTCAGCGGATCTAGCTGAAAGGGCTGCAGGAGACAGACTCTTACTGGTTTGTGACCAGAATAACTCCAACACGTCATCAAGGTAAACTACGTTATCTTGCTGTACGGTACAGAGGAAAAACATTTGCATCGTGCTCGACCACTCGCAGCCGTTCACGGCATGGCTGAGGGTGATATCTCCCCTACTGTGAAAATTAGAGCCTCACATCAGTATCACTCTCTCTTTCATTCCTTTCCTTTCGTTCTACTTCCTCTTTCTCTCTCATTTCCTTCCTGCTCTTCTCGTTTCCTCTCCCGCCTTCTTCACCTATTTTTTTCAAAATATTTATCTCTTCTCTTCCGTCCCCTGCTCTGTCTTTATTTTTTCTCCATATTTTATGCTCTGTCTTTCTTAGTGGCAGCTTCAGTTAAATAAAAGGCCTTCGGAGACGCGATGGGTCCTTCATCCATTCATGGCAATTCATTCTCCAGCTCACCCTTTTCCTTCTGTCCTTCTCTTCCTCCTCTCTTCAGTCAGCCTCTTGACTACTTACCGTCATTCTTTGTGCTCATTCCACTTAGAGTAAACAAATCACTAAACTGACGTTGATAGCTCGTGGCTCTCTGGCTGATCTGCAGCAGCAGCTTGTTTGTCTTTTCTTCCCATGTTTCGGTTACCATTTCGTATATTTGGAATTGCCCTCAACACAAGAGGATCCCGTTTACTACAAAATTAAGTCAACATTTCTTAATTTTAAATCACTGATTCTGTGACGTGTGCACAAAAAGCATCTTATTTCTGACAAACTTCCAACATTAGAATAGTGCCTCACAGGCGTCATCATTCTGTAAACACATGCTGCAAAACATTGATTTTTCAGGCGGACCAAACTTCCCCATTAAAATCCCTCCTTTAACACTTGAGCCTGCTGGTCCCCTGCTGCCGACATAACAATCTGAGATCTATTACTGTGTGTACACATCAATACGTCCCAAATTCCCCGATGGATACAGCGCAGGCATGACCCTCTGAGCTATTCAAATCATTACCGCGGCAACAATGAGAATCACCTTAACCCATGTTGCTATGGCTACAGTGGAGTACAGCGCCAGCGAGTGCTGCTTCTGTTTAGAGTTTTATTCCTGCGGTTGGTCTGTAAGCCTATTCACACACACACATGCAGAAGCATGTGAACCTAACAGGCACATCTGCAGTTTATTCGTTTATTTAGTAGGAGCCATGCACAACTCAATATATCTAATTTCTATCTGCGGCCCCTGGGCAGGAAGGTATTAAAAACAATACAGTAAAATACAAGCAATTAAAAGCACAAGAGTTTATCACATATAAAACAATGGACCTCATGCAGCAACCTTCTCTTAAATTTCTCTTATATTTTCTTTAATATTCTGATTAGAGCAACAATAAGAGAAGTCAACTCCAGATGCACCGAACATTCTTAACCATGCAAATGTGCTCTTACCCAGGTGTGCTGAATGATGAATCCCACTGTATAAGGACAGCTATAAGCATAGGTAACGCCCCTAACACTATATAAGGTCAGGTATTAGCATAGGAAATTAAGGTACAACAAATTAAAACAAATTAAACATGTGATTTTCCAGAGCGTCAGTACTGGCGTTACAGGAAAATCAAAAAGCATCTAAGAGCATGTCAGCCATGCAATATCATTCTGGTTTTTATAGTCTTAATTGAGATCAATGGACCAAAGTATTTCTTTAGCCCACAAATTTAATAATCGAGTCATTATAATAACGCTTAAACATATGATAATCTAAATTTAACTATTTGATATTCATGCGTTTTTTTATGTTCCTCAAATTTAAAAGGTATGTTTCCTTGAGTTGGACAAACAAGCGTTGGACTGTGAGAGCAAGATGTTTTTTCTTATCTTGGAAAGAGTGCTCTCAGCCACTCTCAAAATGATGTCTTACCTAAGAGAAGAGCAAAAATAAGAAAACATTGGTGAATCCTAGAAATCATTGGGTACTAACAAAATAAGAACAAATTGGTGTGGATATAAAGTGTCGTGGATATGAACAAAAATAAGAGGAACTTTGTTCTTATATTGGTTCCTGCATGAGTCCCAATGTCATACAAAACATACATTACATAGTCCCCATGTTGGAAAACAGTTGCTTCCATAAGAAGGCTTAGATCAGTGATCACGTGACCGGGTTGTTTTCAGCCATGTGTTAAGTGTTGTTTTAAAAATACTGAAGCTTTGCATTGTCTGATGTGGGTGGGAAAAAGAGTTTTATTTATCTGCTGCTCTGACTGAAAATGCTGATAAGCAGTTTTTCCTAAATTTAACTGAGCAGTCACCTCTGGCTGATGCGCTGGTCTCCCTGCAGAATGACACAATGGTGGTGGACCGAGATCATGAATTAATTCATACACCAGGCACATATCTGCAAAACAAAGAAAACGGTCCCTTGACCTCTGACCTCAAGATATGTGAATGAAAATGGGTTCTATAGGTACCCACGAGTCTCCTCTTTACAAACATGCCCACTTTATGATAATCACATGCAGTTTGGGGCAAGTCATAGTCAAGTCAGCACACTGACACACTGACAACTGTTGTTGCCTGTTGGGCTTCAGTTTGCCATGTTATGATTTGAGCATATTTTTTTATGCTAAATGCAGTACCTGTGAGGGTTTCTGGAAAATATTTGTCATTGTTTTGTGTTGTTAATTGATTTCCAACAATAAATAGATACATACATTTGCATAAAGCAAGCATATTTGCGCACTCCCATATTGATAAGAGTATTGAATACTTGACAAATTGTACCCTTTATGGTACATTTTCAACAGATAAAAAATGTGTGATTTCATTTTGCGATTACTCATGGATAATAATGCAATTAATCACAATTAAATATTTTAATCAATTGACAGCCTTAGTAAACACACAAAAGTGCACACACATACACACACACACACACACACACACACACACAGTAGAGTATAGTAGCAGGTCAGACCTGCAGCATTTCTGGAACTCTTTCAGTACATCACAAGTCACAATATGAATGCCGCTGGTTTACTGTAATGTAAAGGCTGCAGCAAAATAATAATAAAATCAATCAATCAATAGATAAATAAAAAAATGCATTTTTTTTTAAATGTATCATAATTTGTGAGGGAAATGTCTTTATTCTGTGATTTTTGGGCTGCTGGAAAAATATTAATTAAATTATTTCTTACAATGACTGATATATTTGACTTCAGGACATCTCTGACTACATACGTGCTGAAAATCAAACATTTTTACTGTATCAATTTAGATATTTTTCAAAACAAAAGTTCCTAGAAGTGTATGATTCAACTTTTTCCCATCGTCAAATGTAACCAAAAATCGCAATTAATCGTAATATCGAATCGGCATCCAAGTATTGTCATAGTATCGAATCAGGAGATAAGCATGTCGTCCCAGCCCTACTAAAACTACTATATTCTGAAACCTTAATGTGTATGAGAACACAGAGTTGACAAGCACTGCTGTATATCTATAGTACAGAGTATATGTAGCTTTCTATACATGTTTGTGTAGTGCACATATACACATTTTGTATTGCAGTATTCCATTACCCATGCAGTAGAGATGTTTTAATGGAATCTTGCTTTATGCGGAAAAATAAAGAAAATATATATATAAATAAAAGCTACTTTAAAGACAACAGCGATACATATTGTAATGCTCCTTGTTGTTAGTGTTTTTTTAGGTCACTGTGTTCTGAGTGACAACGTTTTCCTGTTGAGAGACAAATGTTGCCAGTGTTCTGGTACGAGAGCTGAGAGATGACTCACACACACTCTCTGAGATGTGTATGAAGTGCGATGAAGGCAAAAGCAGTGTTACATATTTCAATGTCTGAAAAGGGCTTAATAAACATAAATGCAGTGGGATTCATGTGTCCTCAGACAGACACACGAGCACAGGCACAAACACACACATGCACACACCACTATCTCCAATGTGCACACGGTGGGAGCGTGATAGGTCTCAACACACTTTTCACACAGTAGTTTGCCAAGTCATGGGATTTCCCAGCAGGAGCTATTTGGAGATGCAGTTCAATTTAATATTCTGGAAAAAGTTACCTTGATATTCAACAGTCTTCAGGGTCTGAGAACCAACCCACTGAAATTTCACTTGGGTGCAATTTTGATCCACTGAGCCCCCAAATAGGCAGGAATTTTAAAACCCCTGCAAAACAGCAATCCACTGTCTCTGCTCTCATACTTCCACTCTGCCGTCTTTCTGACTATATGGGGTTGTTTCTTCACCACCTCCTCCTCTTCTCTTTTACTTCTCCTTTGAGTACCTTCAACTTTCCATCACTTTTTCCCCTTCTTTCACTTCCCTCCACACCATCTCTGACTCTTCTCCACAATATCATTGTAATGGCTTGAATCAGTGGCGTAAATATCAACGGTGCAACCTGTGCCGCACACCATGGCCCAGAAGCTACCAGGGGCCCAATAATCACCTTCCCACACTGAATCCATTATATGCACTTCTGTTACTTCATGTAAACAAAACATGTAGGCTACCTATCAGCTGTGAGCTTGAGATCAGACTGGAGACTTAACCACTTATCTTCCTTCATTTGTTCTTTTTAACAGAAAACACACGTTTAATATTGTGATATTTATTGGAAATGACACACAATATAGCCAAAAGCAGAAGGAAACTTTCAGCTCTCTGGCGAGCTCCCTCCAGTCAGCTGCCACTTTATTTAGGTTTTTGTAGTGAAATGAGGAGGTATCGTATAGATAACTCATCATTTCAACTTCACCAATCAGTCGCTCCTGGTCCATTGAGGCGATTTCAAGGCGAGCGACAGGAATAAATAGAAACAGCTGGGCGTCTGACAAAAGTTCAGCTCAAAACGGCGTAAAATGGCGTAAAATGGCATAAAACAGCGTACAATGTCACGCTGCGTTGCTCACGGCCAGGACTTTCTGTTAAAAAAGGTTCTTAAGCAGTATTGTTAATGACTTTTCGGAGCACAAGACCTGTAGGATAAACTTCTAATGGGTGAGTACTGGTTTATTTTTGTTATAAAAAATATATAGCACTGTAATTGTTACATCCCATATGTTGTAAAATATGCACCTACTAATATATGTGTCTGTGATAACATTTGTCTGCTGAATCCAGGTTAAGATGTTGAATTAGCTTTGATAAATTTGGCGCTCCGGCTGCTGTCCGTGGTGCTGATCTAAGGCTGGTTTGCAGTATGGGAGTTGCAGGGTGAGACTCTCCATGGTGGCATAGCAATTGTCTGTTTTGCAATTGTCTGGAGTGGTTGTGTGTGTAAGTGTGTGTGTGCGTGAACGTGCACTTGAGTTTGGGGCGAGGGCTGTGGAAAAGAAATTGCACCTGGGCCAATCACAATTATGTTACGCTATTGGCTTGAACGTTCTAACCATGGGATCTACTGTAACTACGACGCTTAATGGCAACTTGCCTTTTTCTTTAAAAAGTAATTCTGTTACCCTAAAAAGTCTGTGGCTGACTTGAATGTGATTTCCCAAAGAACCTTCACACTGTTCTTCTGAACCTGCCCTGGCTGTGTCACGTGTTTGTGTCCAACTGATGAATGGAAGTCCAGTATTCTCTCTCTTTTAGTTCTGTTTTTGGTCTCCACCTATTTCTGAGGGAAATATCTGTCTCCTTAGCAGCTAAGTGCTCCACTTTGTTCACCAGCTAGTCTCTAACTGGATCTGTCTGCTGGCTGCTGCTGAGCAGGTAGTGAAGAGGGGCTTTTTTACAGCTTTTTCTCTGAAAACGACGCTATGAGAGTGCTGAGAGTGAACCAGAACCGTAAAGTTGGGCCAGACAGATAAACAATGAGCTGAAAGTCTGTAAAGCACTCTGCTGAGGTGAATTGAGGAGTCTGATCAGGACTATAGTCAATTCCAACTTAATCAAGACCAAGTCAAGTCCAATCCAGGTCCAGACGAGTCTGAGTCAAGACCAAGTCCAAAGGCAGTCGAAACTAAGTCAAGACTGAGTCAGAGCAAATGAAGTCCTGCTCAAGACCACAATAGGAAATAGTGTTATTCTAACGCTAATATAGAGATAAATGAGTTAATGAAGATGGGCAGAAATATTACATCTATAAACAATATTGATATATCTTCTAACAGAAAACTAATCAATGCATAGAATTTAGGTTTGAGGACCATTACAGTCTAACGCTACATTCATAAACCTTGAATTTGATCCGATATTTGCTACTGACATATTACCCCAGGACCACCCCCAATAGCATGCAAGATTAAGTTTCTGTCCTTCAGCACCTTCCAAAACAAGCAACCATCAATTTATAAAATTTTAACTGAGTGTTAAGTTTTACTTAGTGAGACAGAGCCAGTTATACTAGTGCAGAGCCCGTTAGGAGAGTATGTCCATTCGGATGGGGCGAATGCTTGGCCCCTGAAAGTGCTCCTTGCAACGAGAACCGCTCATCGCTCGTTGACTCCAGGGAACTGAAGAAGAGTTTGGTTGTAATGTTTCCATATCCAGCATCCAACAGCAAAAGTAAACTGCACTCGATGAGCCACTGTCTGCCAACTGTGGACGACATGCTGGATTCAGTCTCCAGAGCCCTGAAGCCCCGCCCCCGCTGCTGTACAGAGCGCTAATCACTTGCTTATTCAAAGTTTATTAATATTGAAAAGGTTCAAATTACACCAAATTCAACAAAACACTCCGTTGGGGCCCCAGTAACACAACCACCAAGTGTGAAATAGATCGGATGGATGGTTCTCGAGATGTGTGAAAGACACACAGACAGAGATTTCTCGCTTTATAGTTAAATAACTCTCATCATCTGTCCACCTAAAGTAAAGCTCTGCATACATATGCTCTCTTCCATCTTTGCCATCTCTCCAGGTATAAATCTCTCGCTCCCTATTTCTCTTTTGCACGTCCTCCCTGTGATTTGTAGTACAGGAAATACACAATAAACATTGGGTTTCTCACTCAGGGTTTTTAAACGGTATTTCTTGTTTTGTGGAACTGGATTCCCTATCTCACTCTGTTTACCACATGCATGTTTACCTCCACCCCAAATCATATTTTTTACCAGGGAATGCCAATATGCATGCTGACATCCACAGAGCGCACAGAGACTGATGTATTGGCAATTCTGCATGCATGAAATGAGCACTGAAGCGCTGTGATTGAAAAAAAGGAGCCATAAAGAAGTCCAACTGATCACCACAGCCCACATCAGGTGTGTAAACTATCGCTTTATAGCCGAGCACACACACTTAGGCACGCATTCATGCAGACATTCACTGAGCACATGCAGGAACATAGAGGTAAAACCTCAAACAGCTATTCACGTACAAAGAGACACACACATGAAAACACCCCCTGACTTCCCTCCTGTGGTGCACACTGACAGCAAACGTGACAAAACAACTCTGTTTATCGTCTTCCAGATCTAAAGAATCAGTGGATCAGAGAGGGGAGCTCAACAAGAATCAAATGAATGTATAAAAACAAAGAGAAGCACATCCTCTACCATAAACACATCAAATTAGTCTGAAGCCTGGCAGCACAGTATTAATAAACACATGAATATGAAATATTAAAGGTGGGATTTACTCTGCTGGCTTCCCTAAGCAGCTGTAGTCTCATTGCTCTTATATGTATTTCATAAACAGACATGCATAGACAAGATGTACACACATCTGTAACTGTTTATGTATACACATGGACCCTACACACATAGACAGTGTGAGCTACGCTGACCAGACGTCCCACTTTGTCCGGGATTGCCCTGGTTTCAAGCTGGGTGTCCCGAGTCCTGACCAATATCTGTAAAACTCTAAAATGTTGTAGTTGTCAACAGTCACTACCAAATTGTCCCGGTTTTCACTATAATTAAAATAAATGGCTTTCAATCGATTAAAATAATTAATCGAGATTAATCTCACATTTTTTATCTGTTCAAAATGTACCGTAAAGGGAGATTTGCAATTAACAACACGAAACAATGACACATATTGTCCAGAAACCCTCACAGGTACTGCATTTAGCATACAAAATATGATCAAATCATAACATGGCAAACTCAAGCCCAACAAACAACAACAGCTGTCAGTATGTCAGTGTGCTGACTTGACTATGACTTGCCCAAAACTGCATGGGATTATCATAAAGTGGGCATGTCTGTAAAAGGGCACCCAATTTGACTGTTATCAGGTCATTAAATAGACGTTATCAGTTGCTATAAGCACCATAGATGTGGGTCAGTAGGGGTTTACTACGCCTACTATGTTGTAAAAGTAAAACTTAAAAGCAACACGTTCTAACATGTAAAACTGAATCAAACGTCACATTTTGAACCCCAAAAAAAGGCTTATTTAGGTTTAGGCAACAAAATTACAACGTCTTTAGGTTTAGGCAAAAGAAAAAACAGTTAAGTTTAGAGAAAAACATGGTGGTTTGGGTTAAAATAACTACAAACACAAAGACAACTACACATTGTTGGTCTCACACGTGGTGCAAACTCCAGTCTCCTGGTTGAAAACCCTGTTTTGTGTCCCATCCATCATCCCCGAACTTCACCCACAATGAGTTTCACACTGTCTTTACTACAGCGCCTGACTTCTGCTGCTGTCATAATTACTACTGTTTGTAGAGTATCTTGATGTCAGAGGTCAAGGGACCCCTTCGAAAATGGCCATTACTGTTTTTCCATTCCAAAATTTTATGTAAGTTTGGAGCGTTATTTAACCTCACTAGTATGACATACCGATGGATTCCTTAGGTTTTCTAGTTTCATATGATGCTAGCTTTAAAACTGAGCCTGAAACAACCTCGGAAAGATCGATTGCATATATGCGTTTAAGAAATTAGTGGCTTTAAAACAAATTTGCATTAACGTGTTATTATCACGTTAACTTTGACAGCCCGAATAAAATATAAACAATACACCACGCATCTGCATTCAACAGTTTGTCTGTATGTGTCAATCAATCAATGTGTCAATGTCAAAAATGTTGCAATGTCCCTTGCGACTCTTTCAGACGGAACCGGTCAGTACACTAACGGCACAACTGTCATTGCTAGTTTCATACCAACGCATTTGTCATTTTCACGCCCAGTGCCCACTTTGTGTAAGTAGCAAATGTACTTGCGGCCATTTGTGCGTCCATGGAAGTGTTGGAATAAAATGTGGTGTGGTCAGGCTCAGTGTTTGAGGTTTTTGTTGAGGCAACAGAAAGCGATTGTGACATTGACCAACAAAAACCTGGTGTAAAGTCTGGCGCAGTATTCTCCCGCTATTAAAAGGGCACATTATTCAGACACAGGCAGGTTGACAACATGCTTTCACTCTGCTTATTACACACACAGCAGCTCTCCTCCTCCTCAGTTAAATACAGTTTCTGTGATAACAAAAGAAAGGAAAACACTAAATTCAGGCGGCATGTGACAATTCAGAATATAATGGAATATAACGAAGTGAGGCCTCAGGTATTCTGTATCAATCAACCTGCAGCATGCTTTCAGTGCTCCTCCGGTCACTAGCGTGACCGCCGTGACCAGAGGGATCGAGGTGCACACACACCTCTGTGTCGTCTCCTCTCATCATCCCTCTGTGTTTACGAGTGTAGACGTAGGCTACTTCAAAGTTTGCGGGCCCTCTCCCCATAAACGGCGGTGTTTTGAGGCTGATGGATCCACGTTACGCACCGCCTCTCCGACAGTGCCCGGCTGCAAGCCCGTAATGCAGCTCCAGAAAATTCCGTTCAGCCGGTCTGAGCCCCCAGTGGGTTGCATCAGAAAGTAAAACAGTTACCATTACTTATCAATACATGTTCATCATATTTAGCCTAGTGCTTATTATCATACAATGAATTTCGCCCCCCCGTGCCGCCTGCACCGGTTAAATAGGTTATCGGTGCACTTGCTCATATGCTTCTACAATTTGATGAAACTGCCAAGCAATGCTACAATGTGCAGGTGTACCTGGATTTTAAAGGGAATGGGAGATGACACTCTGATTGGTTTAATTCCAGTTACGCCCCCCAAAACACACCTATGATTAATTAAGAGACTAAATAAAAACCCTTTGCCAACCTTGCGCCTTACTTTGCACCACTTATGCACCATTTAACTAGTGATAGTGGAGTTGGAAACGCCCTAAATGCTCTTACGCCATGCACTATAGATCTTTAAAATAGGGCCCGAAGAGTCTACAGCCAGGCATATTTTCAAACTTGTAACAATAGAAAAGGCTTTTAGGATCAGAGATAATCGAGGTGTTTGGCAACCCTCGGGTTGGCTGGTTGCTGGAGTGTAAACTTCCCCAAATCCAATAAAGAGCAGGACAGAGCTGCTAATGTTACCCTAAACTCTGATAGCATCTAGGATGGCTAGACAAAGCCCAGCAGGGGATTCTGCTACAGTACAAACACAGACTGACTCATCCATCATTTCTCCTCTACAAATTTCAGATTTACTATATATAACAGAAGCCGACAAATACCTGCACGCACACACACACACACAACGCTGTATATTCCTGATACGTTATTATTCAACAGTCGTTCAGAAAGCTGCTCTCTGTGACTTCCTCCATTAACTTGTAATTGTTTCAGGGCTAGGAGAGGGATACGTATTGGATGTAATTAAATCTGACCTTTCCCCAAAGCTGTTTAACCCTTCTTTGTAAGTGTGTGTGCGTTTCTATGTAAATACTGCACAAGATAATGCACATTTAATTAATTGGCAATCAATGCACAGTCTGTGAATTTCTGCCTTGAGGCAGCGTTTGGATGTGTTTGTGTATTCTGTATATTCTGCATGAAGAATGTCATAATTGTGCACAACAATAAGCAACATTTCTGTAAATGTGCCAGTCTTAGCCACTCAACCAACCTGTTCTCACTACAAACTCATCAAATACCGCCATTCGGTAAGTACTGTACCACTGGCATCAGAAACCGATGCATGGAGGCGCCCCTTAGCGACAGTATGTAACGAACCAGGTTTTCAACTAACTCCAATGCAATATTTGACAGTCGGAGCAAGTGATGTAGTATTAAAGTAGCGAGTCGGGTGGTGGATGGGTCGAACAAGCACAAGACTTTCAACCAGGAGACCGCTGTTCGTGTCCGGTGTGAAACCAAAAGTAAACATTGACTTAATGCTTGTTACATAGCGTTGCACTTGTTATGTTAACGTCATGTAAGAAAGTCAGCGAAGGGCGGTTGTTATTTATATACAGTTATTACGCTG
>CAKAKR010042266.1:0-26332 GCA_916700685.1 Adelosebastes latens
GACCAGGTTGGTGACCAGCATGAGGAGGAGGTGCCAGGCTGTTGTGGCTGCGTATGGATCTTCCACCCGCTACTGAGGCTCCTGACGGTGTAATAAATGAATAAAGTGTAAAATAGCCACTATGTCTTGTTTGTTCCTTGTTACTGATAGAGAGTTCAATCATCCAATCCACCAAACAACTCAAAACAAGAGTCAATACCAACAGGAGAATACACTGTTTACCATTGGCAGAGCATTTTGGCAAATTTTTCTTGGGCGCTACCCACATAATCAGCTGTGCTGCTCATCCCACAAATGCATGATCCTTACAAGTTGGACATCATTGCGAAGGTAAATAAACAGGCTTTACAACCATGTAAAATACAATGCCCTTTAGCATTGTAACAACAGAGAAATAATCCATCAAACACAAGTTTCCGAACTTTGTTTTTCCAGTTTATATATATATATATATATATCACAACAGAAGTAATCTCATGACATTTTTCATATAGAAGGGGACTAGATCGTACTCTTCTAGACCCAAATTCCCCCATGAGAAAGCATTTGGGCAACGACGGCAATGAAGAACTCCCCTTAAAAGCAGCAGTAGGTGGAAATGGAGCAAATATGATTAAAAAAGTTATTTTTATAAAACGTTCACTATATCCTGACAGTAGTTCATGAGAAAGGTAATCTGAAAAAAGTCATGTTCCTCTGTGTCCTCCGGTGTTCCTAATGGCATCTGCAAGATTTCACAGACCGGAGGAAAACAACCAGTCAGAGCTGATCTGGAGCCTGCTGTCCAGCTGCTGTCAATCACTCGCAAACTCCGATCAAAAAGTCAAATTAGGCAGCTCTGATCAAATATGAATCAATTGTTTGTTACTGTAATGCCTATTTCTCGCCTCAAATGTTTTCAGAAACATCTTGTAGTGTACTGTTTGGCTTCTAAAATGAGAGGGTTTGTGACCCTGCAGCCATGTTGAGATCAGTTGAGGAAATACCAAGCACCGCCCACCAGCCGGAGAAAATTTTCTCATTCTAAAGCTAAACGGTACTCTTTACAGTAAATTAATATTTGCACCGTTCATCTGCATGAACACTCGCACTACCCTTGGTGAAGGAAAAGGCAGAAGAATTGGCAGTGAACAAATAAATAGCAAAGCTGTCCGTTTCATTACTTGGTATTCATGTAATAAATATACAAATGTCAAGTAGACGGTAATCTGCATTAGAAATGACAACAACAAAAATGTGGTTATAATAATCGTCCGCTTATAGTGATCAATTTGACCCGGACAGATGTGATTACCATAAGTGGTTTCCACTGTATATCGAGGTTAAGAGACAGTTTGAGGGTAAAATGTCAAGAGCTCAAAAGGTTAAAAGTCGTATGGTCTGTGGTATGAAGCTGAGGGACCAGGTGCTGAAAATAAATCTGAAAAACAAAACAAAACCAAATTATAAAAATTTAAAGCCATAGCATCCGACCAGATTAAAAAAAACAAAAAACAAAACAGAACAAATTAACTTGAACTAGTTCATTTTTTTGAGACTGTGAACTTAGTTCAAAATTAGAAATTGTGAACTATGATCGTGAACTATTTAATTTTATTGTGTTTGAACTGAACTTTGAGCTTGCTCTAGTAAAGAGTGAACTTGCACAACACTGATTACCCCTGCATTCTGAGAGCGCAGTGTTCCAGTGGGGTAATAGGGTACTATGAGCTCTTTAATATAAGATGGTGCCTGATCATTAAGGGCTTTGGGGAGGAGAAGGATTTAAAATTATATTCTGTGTTTTACAGGGAGCCAGTGCAGAGAAGCTAATACGGGAGAAATATGATTCGCAGCATTCTGGACCAACTGGAGAGTCTTAATTTGGGAATTATTGGGGCAGCCTGATAACAAGGAGTTGCAATTATCTAGCCTATACGTAACATGCATATACAGTATGTGTTCCCAAGGTCAAGAATAAACTTCCACACTCAAACATATAGAAGAGATTATAATGAGGTCATTCTTGATTTAATTTGATGATTCATATCAGCCCACAGTGATTAATGTCATTTTGTAGTCTGGAAACCACACCGAGGGGAATTCATTGTGAACAAAATCCCAGTGTGGATACATCACTTTAAAGAAAAGGTACTTCTAATTGATATTACAGGCTATCAGAAGGTTGAGTCTGTAATTTTATGGTCTGAATCACATCATATGTTGTCTCACTGCACTCAAAAGACAATTCATTCTCATTCTCTATCAGAATCTGTGCCTGACTCATTCTCACTTGGAGATATTACTCATCAAAAAAAAAAAACTTGGCTTCACCCAACAATGGAAAACACATATTCTGTTCTATATTTTAATTAGAAATATCATTGGAACTCATTATATTAAATATAAAAAAATGGAAACCTTCCTTTCAGTTGGTTTTATACAGGAAATGTTGCTTGGTGCTTGCAGGTTAATTGAACAAATATCATATCCGTGACTTCCTGGTTTTGAAAACACAAACATATTCAGGAAATTCCCCTCCACACTGCAAATGACATACAGCGACTGGTAATTATCTGTAATAAACACACCCTCCGACAAATATTGAAGTCCAGAAATTGAAGTCTTGAAGAGCGTGGATGGTTCAAATGGAAAATCTGTAGAAACCTGTGTATAGATTTGACTCATTACTCTTTGTAATGAGTTTTCAGGAGTGTAATGATCAAACTAAATGTACACTGACTTGAAAAGCTCTTGTAGAGGTTGTGTAATTAACCAAGTGATTTGCGATTTCATTTCTGAGAATGACAGTTCAATCTGAGCTGGTACTCTGCAGCAGACAAAAGGTAAAGTGCTTACATTGTGTACTATACATGATGCAAGTTTAGAGAACAGTGCTGACCATGTTAACAATTAACACAGGGCAGCGTCTGTGCTCTGTAAGGTGAGTGCAAACAGTATGCAATCAACTAGCTTTTGGATTTTAAAGGGAATGTTTCAAATAAAAGTGCAGCGTGTAGGATTTCGTGGCATCTAGTGGTGTGGTTGCAGATTGCAACCAACTCAGTACCCTTTCACTCACTCCTCCCTTTCCAAGACTGCGGTAACGTGAGCCGCGAAGTGCAAAACCGTGGTAACGCCGTTCGCCCTGCTCAGAGGTCATCCTTACCATAATAACACTACTTTAGGATAAACGGAAGTCAGACGGCGGCTGGCGGTACTACAGCTTTGCACACTGAGGCTCGCGTTACCGCAGTTTCACAAGTGTCTCGGAGAACTACGGTGGCCTTCAGGGAACGTAAAAACGTGAAAGGCTCTCTCTAGAGTCAGTGTTTGGTTTGTCTGTTCTGGGCTACTGTAGAAACATGGTGGAGCAACATGGCTGAGTCCGTAAAGAGGACCCGCTCCCCATGTAGACATGAAGGGCTCATTCTAAGGTAACAGTGATTCTTACTTTCAGGTGATTAAACACTAATAAAAACATATGAATATTATATTCCTTTTCTGCTAATAGATTCACCGAAATGTTACACACTGTTCTTTTAAGGGGTCTCCAGGTATTTCAAGCAAACACCTTGACAGATATTCAGTTGAAGGTATACTGCTTTCAATTTTAAAGGGAAAATAATAATAATTTGTAGTTGTATCTACACCAGCCAGGAAGAGCTCCAAGCTCAACAAACTCTCTGAATTAAATATACTGTGAGGAACTATAACTGGTTATAAAACAGTCTCAATATAATACTAATGCCTCTATATGACCTTCATAAATAAGCAAGACCATCAGCGAGAAGATTGGCTATTTTTATAGTTGTTCTTAATGCTTGTCATTGGTGCCACCGGGTCGGATTCCGCGCAAGATCAGACAAAATCATGCAGGTTCACCAGCAACCCGTTCTCACTCCCAACTCGTGTGTGTGCCTCTCGGCATCAGAAACCGACGCACGAAGGCGCCCTTTAGCGACATTATGTGACGATCCGGGCTTTCAACTAACTCCAATGTAAACCGACAAGCGACGTTATTCAACAGTCGGAGCAAGTGACGTAGTATTCATAGCGTGAGTCCGCTAAGGGCGGGTGGGAGGCGTGGTGGATGGGTCAAACAAACACAAGACATTCAACCAGGAGACCGGTGTTCTTGCCATTAACTTATTTTGTCACGTCAGTCTTTAGTCACATGACTCATCTGTATCATCAGTCCCGTGAGCCACTAGTAAGTGAAGTTAACGTCTACCACTACCGTTTCCTAGCCCTACCTAAGTTATTGTGTTGCCTTAACCTAAATTCCTGTGAAAACTGAAGTGCATGTAATGAGCGTATATTGACACGCCGTCCCTGGTCCGTCCAAAAGTAATGCAAGAGGGGCATCCCGAGCATCTATCTCTGATGCGGAGGGGCACTGACCAAGCGCCGTTTTCTGACGAGTTGGGAGTGAGAATGTGTTGTCACCAGAAACTCCTCCAGCTCAGACTCCAGCGGGGCTCTGGCGGGAGGTGGAGAGCTCTGCTCTGGAACAGAGCGTCGCCTCACTGCTCCGTCGGTCCCCACTGGGAGCCAACACCAACACCACGCTGCTGCAGGCCCAGGCCATATTGATGGTCAGAGAGAGGCACAGGAGAACCAGAACCAGGTCTGTGCGAAGCAGACTGTCAGAGCTGGTGCAGTAAAACGAGAGGTTTTCTAAAGGCACTCTGGTGCTCGGAAACACTACCACTTTTGTCCACAGGGACCGCCAAAATCAACACAAAATTAAATTCCTTGTAGTAGCTTTAAACAAAAAAAAAAATGCTGTGTGTCATCATCCCTACTGGGAAGACAACCTCTTTTCTAAAACTGTTACCACTAAGGTTAATGGTTGAGTACGTTTATGCACAAAAACTAATTTGTTATGATCAGGAAAAGATTGTAGTTCTAGTTTATACCAGAATAATGGTCTACAACAACAGTGGTGCTTTGAGCTAAATGCTAATGTCAGCATGCTAACATGCTCACCATGGATGTATAGAGAGAACTGGATGCAGCATTGTAGGCGGGCTCCCGTTCATTCCTATGAGAGTTGCTAAGTGGCACATGATGCCAAAATGCCTCGACAGTGATAAAGTACCCGGATCATCCGGCGATCTTCCGCATCCATTGAGCCCAAAGAGCAGGCGCAGTAGCGTTTCCTTTAACTCTGCCTCCCAGCTAAGCTCCAGCCTCGGTCTGGGTCTCATTCACATGAACGGAGGGAAATAACTCGGGATTCGTCTGTTAGTGCATTTTACAACTTTTAGGACCTAATGATTTAAATAAGGGCTATTCAAATGTTCATACTGAGAAGTTGATTCACCTCAAAAAAAAGTATCCACTGAGTTACAGACGTCTCTTTCCCAACGTAAGTCTATGGGAAAAAGTGTTTTTGGGCCCAATGGCATCACGTGACGGACACAAAAGTTGTAGTTGGCCACCGTTTGGCCACTACGAAAATTGGCTTCAACGACCGGCACTCTTCCTGGGGACTTGATGCTCACAATGACAGTGCTAACATGCTGACGTTTAGCACCCTCATTACCTTACTTTAGCATGATAGCATGCTAACATTTTCTAATTAGCAGTAAATACATGAGGCTGATGGGAATGCCATTAGCTAATTTGGTCATAAACCAAAGTATTGGACACATTAATGTTGACCTGATGATTACACTGGAGGAAAAGTCAGATGATTCCAATTCATCTTGAGGGGAACATGAATGATGAAATACATTTCTTCACAATCCATCCAATAAATGTTGATATATTTCAGTCTGAACCAAAGTGGTGGACTGACAGATAAAAATGTTACAAAGCTGCAAAAATAATAGAGATGGTTCTGGTTTAATATCAGTTGGTATTTAGACTTTAAAGGACAGGAATAAAAAACATATGTTTACTCAAAGAGTCACAATGGCTGCAACTATTGCAAACTTGATCTCATATATATATGATCTATATATTCAACAACATCCTCTGAGTGAGTTCAGCTACACGAGAGAAAAGTGGAAAACTACAACACTGCTGCTTTAACCTGCTGACGCTCCACACACTGAAGGTGAGTTTGACTAAAACACGACTCAAAGTGAAAGTAAATTTCAGTGAAGCTAGTAGAGGAGGGAGGGGAGCCATGACTGACTGTACTTTCTGTCTGCTGTGTTTTCAGCTTCACTCAGAGACGAAATGGCTTCCAGATTAGAGGAGGATCTCTGCTGTCCGGTCTGTCGTGACGTCTTTAGACATCCTGTTGTGCTGTCATGTAGCCACAGCTTCTGTAAAGACTGTCTGAAGAGCTGTTGGAGAGAGAAACCAACACGCGAGTGTCCACTTTGTAAAACGATATCTTCAACATCAAAACCACCTTTAAACCGGGTGTTAAAGAACTTGTGTGAGGCCTTTTTACTGGAGAGAGATCAGAGAGCTTCAGAGGCTCTCTGCAGTCTGCACTCTGAGAAACTCAAACTCTTCTGTCTGGAACATCAGCAGCCAGTGTATCACATCTGCAGAGATTCAGAACAACACACCAACCACAGAATCAGACCCATCGATGAAGCTGCACGACCACACAAGAAGAAACTTCAGGAAACTCTGGAGCCCTTAAAGGAGAAGTTAAAGGTTTTTGAACAAGTTAAAGTGAAGTCTGATCAAACAGCAGAACACATGAAGGTCCAGGCCTGACGCACAGAGAGGCAGATTAAGGAGCAGTTTAAGAAGCTTCACCAGTTTCTAGTAGAGGAAGAGGAGGCCAGGATCTCTGCTCTGAGGGAGGAAGAGGAGCAGAAGAGTCAGATGATGAAGGAGAAGATGGAGGCTCTGAGCAGAGAGATAGCAGCTCTTTCAGACACAGTCAGAGCCACAGAGGAGGAGCTGAGAACTGAAGACGTCTCATTCCTGCACAACTACAAGGCTGCAGTGGAAAGAGTCCAGCAGCGCCCCCTGCTGGAGGATCCACAGCTGCTCTCAGGAGCTCTGATAGACGAGGCCAAACACCTGGGCAACCTGACCTTCAACATCTGGAACAAGATGAAGGAGATGGTCTCCTACACTCCTCTGATTCTGGATCCAAACACTGCTCATCCAAAACTCATCCTGTCTGAAGATCTGACCAGTGTGAGAGAAGGAGAGGAACAGCAGCTTCCTGATAATCCAGAGAGGTTTGATAAACACATCTTTGTCCTGGGCTCTGAGGGCTTTAACTCTGGGACTCACAGCTGGGATGTCGAGGTTGGAGACAGTACAGGCTGGTTACTGGGTGTGTTAGCAGAGTCTTTCCAGAGGAAAGCACGCTTACAGTCTGGATTATGGACGTTAGGGCTCTTAAAAGGTAAATACCATGCATTGTCACCACCAGCTCCAGCCACTGCTCTTCTAGTGCAGAAGAAGCTCCAGAGGATCAGAGTGAATCTGGACTGGAACAGAGGAAAGCTGTCGTTCTCTGATCTTGAAACTAAAACACACATACACACCTTCACACACACTTTCACTGATAGGATGTTCCCATTGATTCTCACTGTGGATAAACTGAAGATATTACCACTGAAGGTGTGTGTGACAGTGGAGCAGAGCAGTTAGAGATAAAGTAAATGATTATATGCATGATATTTATTTCTTAAAGGTAAAAGTGTCCGAATTTAACCCCTTAAACTGCACCTGTCCTCCTGCTGTCTCATTACTCCAAAGATATGTTTATTTTTGTTTCACTTACTATTTTTATAAATTATTAGTTTCTGTTTTCTTATATTTAGTTTAACAATCTGCTTTTTGTTTCTATTGTCACCTTTTCACAAAATGATTTCACTTATGATTTCTGATCTTTATGTTTGGTTCATTTAGCTTTTTTCTTTTTTTTTTCGAGATATTGTTTCATTTTAAATTGATTATTTTTACTTGTGTGTGGAGCCATGAAGACCAACAATCACTTTGTGGAAGCTGATGGGATTCAAATACAAAAATAAATAATCTATTTCTCAATAACTGTATGTTTTATCAGCCAATCATTGTTCAGATCCAACAAACTTTATTTTAAATTCTAGTCCAGATTATAAAGTTTCCAAACATTACAATCAACTTGTGATTACATATACAAAATATTTACAATTTATACAATATATGTTTTAAATGCTCCTAAATATATGAAATATGTTTGATTAGATCCAATAAAGAAAAGATGATCATGTCTGTACGTGTTTTCATTCAGTTTCCATCAGTTGAATTCTGCTCTCTGCTTCAGAAGAAGAATTGTTCTATTTAAGGTGGACATCTCAGCTGTAAGGTAGATGTCTCAGTTTGGGTTCAGACTTTTTGTAATGTTGGTGACTGAATCTTTCTCTGCTGTTTCTCCCTTCATAAAACGAGAAAAGGCAAAACACACTGAATATAAAGATATCAGAATAAGTCGACTAATTTCGACAATAGAATGTGGCAATGAAAACTAAAACAGAATTGTCACAAATAAATAGGAACAAAAGGAAAACAACCGAAAAATGTACAAAACACCGATAACTACAAGTAACATCTATTCGGAGTTTAATCAATGTTTGATTGCTGATGGGGATGTCATTAGTTCTGCAGGTATTTGGTCCAACCGATGTATTTTAAACCAAAGTATTGGTTTAAAATGCATTGGTTTAAAATGATGGCGCTAGATGAAAAGTCAGAGGATCACCAAAAGTTTTCCAATTCATCTTGAGGGGAACAGGAATGTTTGAACCACATTTCATCACAATCCATCCAATAGCTGTTGAGACATTTCACAAAAAAACTACATACTGTATGTCAACCTCATGGTGGCGCTAGAGGGAAAGTCAGAGGATCACCAAAGTCGTTGGGATTAACTTTCTGGTGACTATAAATATCTGTACAAAATGTTGTGCCAATCCACCTTGTCAATGTTCAGATATTTCACAGAATAAGTAGTCGTCCTGCTGGTGGCATTAGAAGAAAGTCAGGGGATATATATATATATATATATATATGTATACAGTACTATATATATATATATATATATATATATATATCAAAAGTACTGTATACATATTGTCAAGTAATTATGAGGTCCCTCGACCCATACCTGCGATCTCTCCTCCTGCTCGGACCTGCTGGAACAGGCGTCCGCAGGGCCGAGGGGAGGATAACGGGCGGCGTAGAGACAGATGGGAGAACAACAGAGGACGTACCCGAGGGCAGGTTCGGCCTTGGCCTTACCCTCGGCAAACCGCTAGAGGGAGGCCGTTCCAACGTCAGTAAACCGCAAATATGGACCCTTGTGACACAGAGTATGTAACCACTAATCGATTTAACAATGATAAAGGTTAGCAAGAAAGTGTTAAGATTTGTTTTTGATTAAGTAAAGAAATATACATGAAAATCAAGTAAGTTGTGATGAAAATCAAGACGGTGGTGATCAACAGATGTGTGTGTGTGTGCTGTAACCAAGAATCAGATCTTGGCAATGTGAAAAAAGGGAACTAATCATTCTAAGGAAAAGGCCTTGTGTAGGTTAAAACAAACGACGCAAAGAGGGCATTCATATTTGGGGGAACATGATTAAAACAGGGGGTAGATAGTTTTATATGAAAGAAATTATTTTTTATGGTGTTACAAATATACAGAAGTAACAAATCATTTTTTATGGTGTTTTACAAATCTACAGAAATAACAAGTGATTCTTATTGTGTGTGGTAACCTGTTGGCAGTTGAACTCGGACTGGTGGCCTTGTGACTCAGGGGAAGTGAAACTAACTGAGCTAAGACCACCACAGGATGTCTGTTGGCCAAAAGGAAGAGTGACAAAGGGCATCAACAGGTCCCGAGGATGAATTGAGAAATTAAATGATGTTGTAATGAAGTATGGTATTAAGAGGAGAGGGGGGGGGGGGGCAATGTGGGGCCCCACGCCCTGGCTGCAAAGCTGCGCACGAACGTCCAAGCTGGACATATAAAAACTAAGGACAAAGTAGAATCGGGGCATTTTTCTCTTACACACATTCTCCGAGCGGGTCTAGGCTATTCATCAGGATGGATCACCCTTAGAAATTAGGATGAGTAGTTCTTAGACTTAGCTAGATTTGATGGAGAGAGGATCAAGTTTTTAAATAGGAGTTTTTGACAACTAGTGTCCTCGGTGACATGGAAAGAGAATAGGAGATTGGGATTTTTTACAGAGAATTTGCCCTTTCCACTTCCAACCGAGGAGCACAGATTCACTTGTCATGATTTCTCAGCTTGAGCTCCCAACACAGGATGGAAGCCAGCTTCGAGGTGGACAGTGATTTTAGACAGAATTGCTTCTTCCTCAGGAGTTTCTAAACCGGCGGTAAAAGAGGAACGCTGCGATGGCCACGCAGCAAACCCCCTCTCTCCCTCTGCCTCAAACGGATGACTGAATTGAACAGGTTATATTATTAGTCTTTTTTATCATGATCATTTTAACTGGGTTATGAGTTTCTATTTTTTGTACCAATCTAACTTTGAACTAATCATTATTGAATTGCCATTTTGAGCTGTATGCTTATGCTCTGCCTAATCTTACAATAAAAATACGATTTGGATTTAAAACACAAAATGTGGACATTTTAATTATTACTTTTTAAGACTTGAGGTCCTCAAGGTAATGCGTGCATCACATCATCAAGAATAGTTTTTCTGTGACAGGTTTTCCTAGCCAATGATTTTTAACCAATTCTAGAGGTTTTGTAAACCCTAAATCTTATCCTAGCACCTTTCCAAGTGCACAGACCGTGGAGGAGAGCTGCCGTTAATGGGCGTGGCTGGTGACAAAGCCTGGCTCCTGGGTTATTCAACCAGGTTTTTTAACCAGCTGAAGCGGGGTTGGCGTCCGGAGGAAGGCAGTGAGTAGCTAGGCGAATCTCCTCACTACCAGTTTAAACAGTTTTTGACTGCTTAGTTATTACCTGGGTGAACCCAGCGCAGCCAAGAACCGGACCCTTTAGACGGAGAACTGGTTCAAGTATATGCCTCCTGTGATAGGGGTGAGGGGTAACTTGAGGGATCTAACAATATATATATATATACAGTACTTTTTGTAGGTATAGCTACGAACGTTGTACGAGAACAGCCTGAGCATTTATAGGTAGAGACCCAGTGTGTTCCCAAAGGCCTTTCTTGTGCTTATAGTGGGACTGCAGCATGAGAAAGTTGTATAGGAAAGTTCTAAAGAGGGTGTTTTTCTATCTCATTATTTATTTATTCATTATTTAATGCTGACATTTAGTACAAGTGTTTCTTTAAAAAGTTTAAAAGTTTTCTTGCTTTAAGATCACAGCAGTTACTCAGCTTACTAGTTTTACAACCAGAGGAGAACATCGACGCAACCTCATAGCTCAGGAGTTCAAACTGCCCTAAAACTACATTTGCAGCAGCGTGGGTTGATACACAATTTCTGTTGGATTATCTTGACTGGTCGTGACTTTCCCACTGAATAGGTCAAGATACAGACAGACCTTTGGAGTAGCTCTGGAGCAAAGCCATCTTTACTTTATGCAAATTAATTGATCATTTTTTATATATATGGTATCCATTTGTTGACAGTGGAGAGAGTTAAACACAAAGTATTTTTTAGATATAGTTTGCTATAAAAATGAAACAGTGTGGTGGAGAATCTGTGAGTGTGTTATACTTTCTCCTTATTGATTTTTTTTTCTCCATTTCTCCGTGTGGATCCATTGAATGTAGTGAAAATAAAATGCCATGAAATCCAATAGAGAGGAGAAACAATAAACTGATATCCCGTTTAAGCGATGCAGTGTAGCAGCCAAGCACTGCACTATGGGTAATAAATCAATGTTACTGACAACTGTCCATGCTGTGTCTCTGTAAACCAGTGAGATCAGCTGGTGCCTTGACCCGAAGCCAAATATCTCTGATGCAGGGCCGACGCTCTGATACAGTCTGCTTACACTGCCATGTTCAATGAAAACACAAACACACACACAAGGGTGCACAGGAATACAATCATCATGACGCCAGCAGAACACATCAACACCTAACAGCCATTTGGTCAAATGAGGGTGTGCTCACACACGCGCAAATACACAAGTGGCCTGCGAAAGGCCATCCACGCCGATCCGGACGTTCCCCAGGGTGCTATGCATCTTATCTCTACGTCCTCGTGTCCCGCCTGTTAGCTAGCTAACAGATACGGGACAGCTTGCAGGCATCTGAAGGTGCACTGGAGACCAGATAAGCAGCAAATTAGAGCCGAGCAGAGGCATGGTCAGCCCAAGGGTCAGTCTGCATCAGCGGTTATCTCACGATATGATGTTAGCTAGAGGAATGTGACCACCTTTAAATGGAGATCCCACTTTAAGCATGGCCGCAATGCTTTAGGGTTTATTACACGCCAGAAAAAGCACATCATTATATATGATCTAAGTTGTACAATGTTTGCATTCGTAATGTGTTGTAATCTTTTTTTGTAATTTTTTGGGTTTGCACTTTCTTACTGATGTTTTATATACTGTATATACTGTATATATTACAAAGCTTTTCCTACTAAACTTACTCACTCAACATGATATCATGGGAAGGCGTATAAATAGCACGACATTTTAAGGACATTCCACATGTCATGATAATGCATTTTAGGCTTTTTGCATGTCTTTTAAAGGTGCAGTGTGTAGGATCTGGCGGTATCTAGCGGTGAGGTTGCCTATTGCAATCAATTGATGCTTGTACGAGTAACGTAGGTCATTTGGAGCAGAGCCGGTGCTTAAAGTGTGTGTAGGTGGGAAGTGAGTGGGGAAGCAAGAGAGAGAGAGGCGGCGACAGGAACGAGTAACATTATGACTTCGGCCCAAGCCAGTCTGGTCTACTGTAGAAACATGGAGGTGCAACATGGCGGACTCCCTTGGAGAGGGGACCGGCTCCCTATGTAGATACCGCCGTTTGGTCAGTGCCCCCGGCACCAGAAACCGTCGCTCGGAGGAACCCTTTAGCAACAGTATGTGACGAACCGGGCTTTCAACTAACTCCAATGTCAACCCACCCGCCGCGTTATTCAACGATCATAGCAAGTGGCGTAGTATTAATATCGTGAGAGTCCACTAAGGGCAACTGGGAAGGGTGGTGGATGGGTCAAACATACACAAGACTTTCAACCAGGAGACTGGTGTTTGTGTCGTTGACTTATTTTGTCATGTCAGTCACTTGTAATGTGAGCCGCTTGTCATCATCAACATCAACAACGAACGTTTCCTAACCCTACCTAAGTAGTTGTGTTGCATAAACCTAACTTCCTGTGAAAACAGAAGTTTTTTTGAAAGGGCACGTTCATGTAACAAGCGTATATTTACACGCCGTCCCTGGTCCGTCCAAAAGTAATGCAAGAGCGGTACCCCGTGCGTCGGTCTCCGACGCGGAGGGGCACTGAACAAGCGGCGGTATTTGACGAGTTGGGAGTGAGAGTGTGTTGAAAGAAAACATACTTATTACTAATGTATTCCATTTCTGCCAATATATCCCCCTAAATGCTACACACAGGTCCTTTAACGCCATATCGTTACCGTGAAACGGCCACAGTTAGGTTTATAGTAACCCTTGGCGTCAGTTTAGGTTTAGGCAACAAAAGCATGTAGTTATGTTCAGGTAACAACTACATGGTTGGGCTTAAAACTCTCACCAACAGCGGTCTCCTGGATGAAAACCTTGTTTTTGTTGGACCCTTCGACCACCCCTCCATCCTGCCCTGAGTGTGTGTTTTCGCTCTTTAAACTACCAAAGTCACTCCCAGTGCACTTTCCCGGAGTGTTTAATATTTACGTGGATGGGTTTACATCGTAGTTAATGGAAAGCCCTATGCGTCTCACACCGGCGCTAGAGGGTGGCTTGTGCATAGGTATCATATGCCGACGACCATGACAAAGCCTCTTTATTTGACGCCCTGGGATTGAGAATGGGCTGATTCACCACTCTGCTGTGAACACTTTATTTAATGTGTTTCTATTATTCAGTCTATACCCTCAGTGATACAACAATAAAAACAAATACAGTATAACCTAACTCAGTCCAGCAGCAACATATACTGCATCTTCCGAAATGATCCAGTTGAATCAACGCCTCTCTGAAACAGAGTTTCAACACACACTGAACATTATAACCTTCATGAAGGGAGGATTTATTGCAGGACTGTTGTATTGGACGATATTAGTTTTAGCTAGGTGTACCAAATAAACCGATACACGGCAATGAAGAACTCATAGCTTGTGGTAAAATGTCCTGTCACTCTGGCTGTCACACCCTCAGTGATTTATGAAACATTGCACACCAGAAACTCGTATCAGATAAAGGTCATCACCTAAAAAGATCTGATTTAAAATGTATGATACTGTCTGGCCTGTTGATGCTTAACCTGCACTCTGTTTAGTTCCATCAACTTTGGCTCTTTATGATGTAAAAGTCACAGAGTAGTGACGGATTATCAGGTCTCTTTAAAATCTCTTCAAAGTGTCAAATGCAATGTGTATTATTTGAGGTAAACCAGATGGTGTCCCATTAAATCTGCACTCACTCACGCCAGTATGTGATGATTTACTGGAGCCCTCAATGATTTACAGTTTAGTGCATCTCCAAAGGAGAACTAATATCATCCCGTATTCCCTCGTGGCCAAGAGGTGCTGGAGTGTTTCGGGTGATGACCTTTACATCCTTAATGGTGCTCTGTCAAGTATCCAGACACCTACAAGGTGGTACAGCATTTTGGTGTTGGGTTACATGTGAACACTTAATTGATGACATTTAGCTGACACTCTACAGCGGGTGACTGCTGCACAGTAAGTGAGCAGGTAGGGTTTTAGTCTCAGAGTCATGGACGGAGCAATTTATCATACAGCCGTGGAGGGGATTGACATTTAAACCTTTCGGCAAACCGGCCAATCTATCTAACCAGCAGGGAACTCCTGCGCGTCTATTTTGCTGTAGAACCTGACAGAAGAAATAATAACATGTTTAGACCAAGACATTCTCACTCCCAACTCGTCAAATACTACCGCTTGGAGACCGACGCACGGGGTACCCTTCTTGCGTTACTTTTGGACGGACCAGGGACGGCTTGCAAATATACGCTTGTTACATGCTTGTGTCCTTTCAAAATTAACTTCCGTTTTCACAGGTAGTTAGGTTTAGGCAACACAACCACTTAGGTAGGGTTAGAAACGGTCGTGGTTGACATTACCATCACTGACTAATGACTCACAGGACTGACGATACTAACGAGTCACATGATTAAAGACTGACGTGACAAAATAAGTCGAGGTCACTTTTAGTATCAAATAGGACACAAACACCGATCTCCTTGTTAAAAGTCTTGTGTTTGATTCACTTGCTTCAACCGTTGAATAATGAAGCGGGTTGGTTTACATTAGAGTGAGTTCAAAGCCCGGTTCATCACGTACTGGTACTAAAGGGTGCCCCCGTGCTTCGGTTTCCAATGCCGAGGGGCACTGACCTAATGGTGGTATTTGAGGAGTTGGGAGTGAGAACGGCCTGGTTTAGAACTGTAATGTAATTAAAACTCTTATTAAAGTTAGAATCCTTCAGATAATTCAGTCCACCATTCCCGCACTGGATTCAGATCGCCTCCACACACATGAAACGATGGAGCATGTAATGTTGAATGCAGAAATGTATAAAAATTTAGATTGCCAACAATGTGCAGACACCATAAAGAAGTTCATGCTGATGTGTCTAGAAACAGAAAAAGTAGAAGGTGATACAGTATATAAACGTGAACACAAAACAATAACGGGGTCCTTACACTATTAATAAAGAGTGTTGAACAAGTAATCATCCAACACAATGACGTAACCCTAACCCTTACCCATCCAATAATGATTTTTCAGCATTTTGTAATTCAAGTGCTCTGAGAGAAAACTAAACTTTTGCACCTCCTCTTGACTCTGTTTTCAGGCTTTAAAAAATGTAGCCTGTAACGGGAGACTTTGGCCAATCCCAGGTCATTTCAGAGAGAGAGCGTTCCTATTTGCTAGTCATTCAACAGAGGCAGCTGTCAATCACTCGCAAACTCCGATCAAATGGTCAAACTAGGTAGCGCTGATCAAATATGAATCAATATCAATTTCTTCAAAATGAGAAAGTTTGCTCCGGCCGGTGGGCGATGCTTTGTATTTCCTCAACTGATCTCAACATGGCTGCCGGGTCATAACTTTCTCATTTTACAGCTAAACAGTACACTACAAGATGTTTCTGGAAACATTTGAGGCGAGAAATAGGCATTACAGAAAGAGAATATTGATTCATATTTGATCAGCACTGCCTAGTTTGACCGTTTGATTGGAGTTCACGAGTGATTGACAGTTGCTCAGAGATGGCAAGGCTCCAGCTCGGCTATGATTGGTTGTTTTCCTCTGGTGTGTGAAATCTTGCAGATGCCATTAGGAACACTGGAGGACACAGAGGCACATGATTTTTTTTCAGATTACCTGTCTCATGCACTACTGTCAGGATATAGTGACCGTTTTATAAAAATATATGTTTTAATCATATGTTCATATTATCTTCCGACTGCTGCTTTAAATATGATGTTATTTTGTATATTGGTGGCAGCTAAGCACGCACAACTTCCAGGGTATGCCCTTTTCTGGTATAAATGTGAATACAGATATTTTGTGAGATAAGAAATAGAGGCAGATAGCACCAGATTATTTAATGATAGTTTTTGAAAGGCTGTTTTAGACCCTGGGGTAATCAAATGTACCAATAAAGGACTCTGAGCCACATCCTACTCAGCAGTAAGACAACACCGTACCGACTGTATAATGATAGATCGGCTTTCATCTGGTTTAAAAATCAAGAGAGGAATAACTTGAAGTGTAAGTGTAAGTCTCCCCTGAATGATAACACAGTTACTTCTCTCCAGGCAGTGTGTAGGAATGAAAATTGCATGACTTTATTAGAAAAAGAGTTTGCACGCGTGGGAAGGCAACATGTTGAGATAACAGCACATGCTGCTCCAGAAAGACCGGGTTAAAACTAAGAAACAACGAAATGGAACAACATACAGATAAAGCAAGAAGAAAAGGATGAAGGGAGGAGAAAATAGAGAAGCACAAAGGGAGTTTGAAGAGACGAAAAGAGATTTTCCCATGATGCCCCTCTTATTCCTCATGAGACGTTTCTGTTCCCCCAGCGTGCTACTTTGCTCTTGGCTGCGTGACAGTCCCTTCCTACCCTCAGCGGGGTGTTAGCCGTGATGAGAGGAGGCCGGAGGCGGCAGCTGAGATAGTGAGCGAGGGGGAGAAAGAGTAGGTCGGGAGAAAATGATGGAGGCATGAAAGCACGCACGGAGGAAGATGCAGGGGCATGGAGAAAGAATAAAAAGCAGGGGCAGATGGAGGGTAGATGAATAGATTGATGGAAGGTGAGGCATGAGGAAAGGAGGATGCTAAATGAGAGAGGGGGAGCAAAATCAAATTTGGAAAGAGAAGGATGGAAGTGTAGAAGAAGCCAGAGGGAAAGTGACAGTGATGGTGATGGTGAGATACAGAACAGAGGAGGAAGAATGAACGGCAGCTGGGATACGTGAGAAAAGAAAGAGAGTGGGAGATGGAGGGAAGGAATGTGCGAGCTGCAAATGCTGAAAGGGAATGGATGATTTTGTGCTAACTAGCAAAGTCGGAGCTGTCTAGGTGTGAAAGAGAGAGAGAAGAAATCAGAGCAGCTTGCGGAGAGTGACGCATGAGAGAATCCTGAGGAGCCTCCAGGCAGACTTCCACCAATGGTGGGTGAATTCCTTCATCCTACAGCCCGATGCCATGGCAACGCCACGCAGGGACTGGCTGTAAGTCAAGTGTAAAGGCTGGATGTTAGCCTTGGGAGCCCGGATGCCGTGGAGTAAAGGCTAATTCGCATTTGCTTGCTATGTTTCAGACTGACCGGAGACACATGACCCAACACCAGCAATCAACTTTCCATACATTCACGGGCATCGTTTCCACTGGGGACGGGGAGGACATGTCCCCGTCACTTTCATATTTTTAGGTTGGTATTATAAAACTATTATGTATATAGCCACTTTAGAAAAATCTATTTATTAAATGACAAACATTCAATATGACAATATGAAAGGTGTCTCTGGTAGTGATGAACCTCAAGATAATGATCCGCTGAATCTGCAGCTCTCCTTGGCTTTACAGAGCTTCATAGTGAGTATCAGCTCATTGTTCATCTGTCTGTTCCACAACTTCACTGCAGCGAAAACAACACGGTCTCACGGGAAGATGTATAAATATCACTACATTACATGGACATTCCGCATGTCATGAGTAGGGATGTCACGTTACCAGAAACCTAGTAGTCGATACCAATACCAGTGAATTTCCACGATTCTCGATACCAAATTCGATACCACGGTAAAAACGAAACAAAACAACAATAATTCCCATGTAATTCAACACGTACTCTTTTATTAAAAACATTTGAACATTACAAAAAACAGAGGCATGTAGCCTTTAAGTAATAAATAAAAATAATTGACCCATTTTGTTCATTTTGGCGTATCAGCGACATGTTATCAATCAATAGTCAGATGACGGACACTACATACTGACCGTGAATGCATCTGTTCCGTCAGCTCAGAGTAGTAGGAGCAGGAGCAGAGGATTTGTTGTCGAAGTGAAAGGCATTCGCACATATTTGGCCATATTTCAGGTTTAATCCCAATGCTATAAGGGAACCATAACGTTAATGAGGTAATCGCCGCGAGGTGGATGGAGCCGTCACAGCCGGTGTGCACGGAGCAGCGGCGCCAGATAGACCCCCGCAGCGGAGCACCGCAACAAGAGCGCTACCGGAGAGGCCAGACACACCGCCACCCGACGGTAAAGATCATAGTCAGCGCTCTGCACGTGTTGACCGTAATCTTTCTTGTTAAATGTCCGGTGTAATCGGTGACACCGGTGTTGTCACAAGTTTATTAACCGGTGGGAAAATTTTCCTCACCGTCACATCCCTACCAACGACCATACAAGCATCGTACGGTACCGTCGGTAATATAGAAAAAGAGTACCATCACTTTTTTTAGAATTTTGGCATCGACTTGGTACCGAAGTCTCGGTTCTCGTGACATCCCTAGTCATGAGTATGCATTTAGCTTTTTTGCGTGTCATTTGTATGCCACGTAAACCTCTGCAGTTTGGTTTAATAAAACCATTTAGTTAGGTGGAAGAATGTCATGGTAGGGTTTAAAATAAGTAAATTAAGTAAAATACGTACGTAAACAACATAACACAACTACAAAAGACATGTGACAAACGTCACTAAGGTCAATTACAAAATAAAACACCGGTCAACAACGTTCTCCAGTCATCAGGTGACACAAACACAAAGACTTCTGATGAATCATCATGTTGCTCTGGAACTGCTGGATGTGGAAATAAGCAGCCAGTTTAACATATCAATGTAAAAAAATTATGATATGTTAATGTTGTGTTCACTACTTGTTTCTGCTCAAAGCAAGTGGATAAAAACATCAGTTATTGCAGGTTTAAGAACGTTTCTCTAAACCGTGTCCTTCGACTGTATAACTGCCAAAATTCAGGTGAGAAAAAAGAGGAGTTGATAAAATGTTGTTATGCTCATCTGAGTCACTCTCAGTTAATATGTTGAGCATTCAGCACAGTCCTGTCTCCTAAAAATGACGTTCCCATTCAACTAAACCGCATTGTGAATTACATTTCGAGGGAAACATATTTGGTTACGGATAACGTTTGTTTTTGACGTATCACAAATAGATGGAACAAACAAACAAAAGGACTTTCACCCAGGAGGCCGCTGTTCATGTCCCGTGTGAAATTAAAAGTCAACGTTCACTTATTTTGATTTACACTCGTAGCTTAAAGGTCAAGAGGGTAGGATCTGGCAGTATCTAGAGGTGAGGTTAGGATATTGCAACCAACCGAAGCCTCTCCTGTGTGCCAAGCGTGTTGGAGAGTGACAGTGGCCGATGCAAAAACTTGAATGTCCCTCTATGTGTGTAGAGTGTGTGTGTACGTGGGAAGTGAGTGGTGAAGCAAGAGGGAGAGAGCGGCGGAGACGGGAGCGAGTAACGTTACCGACTCCAGCCCAAACACGAAAGTTAACAGTGTTTGGTTTGTCCGTTCTGGGCTACTGTAGAAACATGGCGGACTCCGTGAAGAGGACCCGCTCCCTATGTAGATATAAAGAAGCTCATTCTAAGCTATAACGAAAACACAATGATTCTTATTTTCAGGTGATTACTCACAAAATAAAACATAGTTATTAATATTACATCACATTTCTTTCAATAGGACAAATAAGCCTAATTGTTAGACATAGTCATTTTAAGCCAAACCTGGATGTTTTTTTACCAACCAAGTGGTTTTGTTGCATTTTTTTGTTTTGTTTTGTTTCAATTTACAATGTTTACCACGGTAGAAAACAAGTTTCCCTCGAAACGTAATTGAGAATGCAGTTTAGCTGTATGGGAACGTCATTTTGTAAGAAACAAGGTTGCTTGGCAACAAATTTAACATAATTTATTGATAAATGAAAGCAACTATGATTTTATCTAGGTTAGTGTATTAACAATACAGAGTTTGCTTTTAATATTTGGATTTTTTTAATTCTACCATTATTATGAAAAGCACAATAACCAAATTAATTACAGAACTGATACTCATTTAAAATCAGTGATTACAGGTCGTTATGTAAGGGATAATGTACAGCAAGCTGGTCATTGTTCAGAGCGATGCATCGTATCGCCCTGTCGGGGTTTATTTCACAACAATGACCTGCTCGCTGTACATTATCCCGCTTATAACACAGTTACTTACTTAAGAAATCAATAATTTGACACGAAAATGGTCCGCCATTAGAACTGCGTCCATAGCAACGGTCTGTTATACATAGCGTTGGTCTGATATAAAGAAATAACAGACTACAGAACACTGTGATTGACTAATCAGAATTGAGTATTCAACAAAGCCATGTAATAAAGACTAATATTTTTTTGTTATTTTCACAATATGCTACACATTGGTTTTATTTTTGATGTGGATGTTGAGCTTTCATCCTATAATGAGTGTTGGACATTGTTTCCCCCCCGTCCGTCAGTATATGGTATAGTATATACACACACTTCTCTTACCTGTGACTGTGCACATTTACCTGCATAGCTCTGCCTCACTTTAACATGAACAGACGTTTAATCAGCCAAAACAGATTAAAACACCTGTGGTAGGAACTTTAAGCAGATTTTTGGCATAGTAAAATTAAGAGCATTCCACATTGTTTCCATGCATCGGCCTGGTGTTAGCATTAGAACAGCCTCCTCGGAAGGAAAAGCCTGTTGGACTGCGAGTCTGCATTTAAACTGAGTTCATGACCCAGTGTCAGCAAGCATCTGTGATTCTGAAATGACCTTGGACACTTAAGCCCTGCCAGCGATGGGTGCTGTGACTGACCCCGCGCTCTGATCTGCTGCTTGGTGCTGGTTGAGGAATTTACCCTGTGGGGAGCGATAAAGTATCGCATTAATATTCCTTAACCTCGGCCCAAAAAATCTATGCAGCAAGAGAGTCGGAGGCCATAAAACTGTATTTTTTTAATACTGTATATGCTGCCATAAAGAATTGTGTAATTGTGGGAATACTAACAATGTGGAGATCGAACTTACATATGTTGGGTGCTCAAGAAAGACAAATCAGAAAGAAGTCATACACACTATACAGGAATGGTGCCTCATTCAAGTATTTTAATTAGGGCTGTCAAAGATAATGCAATGATAACGCGTTAACGCTAAATCGTTTTAACGCCACTAATGTCTTGAACGCATGAATGCAACTTGCGATCGGTTTTTAAAGCTAGAGTGAAGATACTGGTATCATATGAAACTAAAAATCCTAGGGAATCAATTGGTACCAACCATGTCACACTACCTTGTCGTGAAGGAGGCTAAATAACACTCCAAACTTGCGCTAAATTTTGGCGAGGAAAAACGGGCATGGCCATTTTCAAAGTGGTTCTTTGACCTCTGACCTCAAGATATGTGAATGAAAATGGAATGAAATGGTTTGGGCAAGTCATAGTCAAGTCAGCATACTGACAGCTGTTGTTGCCTGTTGGGCTGCAGTTTAACATGTTATGATTTAAAAAAAAAAAAATATATATATATATATATATACTAAATGCAGTACCTGTGAGGGTTTCTGGACAATATTTGTCATTGTTTTGTGTTGTTAATTGATTTCCAATAATAAATATATACATACATTTGCATAAAGCAGCGTATTTGCCCAGTCCCATGTTGATAAGATAATTAAATACTTGACAAATCTCCCTTTAAGGTACATGTTGAACAGATTCAAAATGTGAGATTAATTTGCGATTATCGCGATTAAATATTTTAATCGATTGACAACCCTAAACTACTACTACTACCTGTAAACTACTGGCCAATATTTGTGTGTCCTAAGATTATTATTGAGTTTCACCACATGTCACACAGTGTGCCTATAGTAATTAATAGTAGGCTATTAAAAGAGTTTGAATGCCTTGTAAATATACAGGATTTTACCTTAGAAATGATAAAGAAACATACATTTCTTCACTGTTAAACATCATCCTATAGTGCAGCCTCTGTCCCAGGGTTTTATGCTGTATGCAAATCATTATGCATAACAAGATGACTGTAAGTTTTATAGTTAATACATCATATTTCATCATAAGAGATCAAACATGGAGAGTGAAAGCAAACACTCGTTCCAAATGACAGATAAAAACAGTTTGATGCGGAATATCCATAAATGTTGTATTATGATGTCAGTAAATGGCACACAGCACTCTCAGTTCTGTGATGCTAAAAAATACCAATTGGAAGAGAGTGCAGTCAAATCATGTGTGATTCTACCTTTCTATGGAGGGAGAGTTCACTTTGAGCGGCTGAGGAGTCCTGATTGATCACTACATATGGACACCGATTCCCTGCCAGTCTTTATACTACGGCTGTCAATCGATTCAAATTTTTATTCGCTATTAATCTCATGATTGTCCATAGTTAGTCGATATTAATCACAAATTAATCGCACATTCTCTATCTGTTCAAAATGTACCTTAAAGAAAGATTTTTCAAGTATTTAATACACTTATCAGCAAATATGCTTGCTTCATGCAAATTTATGTATATATTTATTATTGTAAATCAATTAACAAAACAAAACAATGACAAATACTGTCCAGAAACCCGCACAGGTACTTCATTTAGCATAAAAAATATGCTCAAATCATAACATGGCAAACTCATGCCCAACAGACAACAACAGCTGTCAGTGTGTCAGTGTGCTGACTTGACTATGACTTGCCCCAAACTGCATGTGATTATCATAAAGTGGGCATGTCTGTAAAGGCGAGAATCGTGGGTACCCATAGAACCCATTTTCAGACGCAGCTTAAATGTACACAGTATATTGAGAAAATCTTCAGTAACTTTCAAGTCCAAAAGGGTACGCAAGATTCTGCCCAACATTGTGTGTGTGTGTGTTTAAACACAAACTACAATGATTGTAAATGAAGGGGAAAGAACTGGAGGCTAATTACTGTTCACAGGTTTCATTAAGTTTTATCTGATTAGATGAGATCACATGATGATAACAGTAATTGGGAGATTATGAAACTTTAATTTATTTTGATTGTGTTGGATACATGCTATTGTAGTTACGTATAGTAAAAAACACACTTGCTCGCTCGCTCTCCCCCTCTCACACACACACACACACACACACACACGCACAGCATGTTTTGTCAGCTGTGATCAAGGATGTAATTTTCACTTCAGCTCTGATGACACATCTACTGGAAACAGGCCAGAACTCTACAACTATAGTCTCTCTCTATGACAGTGGTATGTCCTTGGATGGTACACTACAACATTGACAAAATGTTTCATTGGTTGTAATAATTGCTGCTATAATGATTGACGCCTCTCTTTGGAGGTTTTATGGGCACGTCCAACTAGTCCCGGGGTCGACCCAGAACAAACTGGAGAGATTATATATCTCGTCTGCCCTGGGAACGCCTCGGGGTCCCCCAGGAAGAGCTGGAAAACGTTGCTGGGGAGAGGGACTTCTGGAATTTCCTGCTAAGCCTGCTTCCCCCGCGACCCGGTCCATGATAAGCGGAAGACAATTGATTAATGGATGGATGGATGGATGATTGATTCAAATGCAATAAATAAATAATAATAAATGTTCACAGTTATTCTGGATTTAAAATAGAATATTTTTCATGACATTCAAAAGATCCAAACTGTTCTGCTACAAAACCTTTGATCAGACCTCGTTTTAGTCAATCAAACTTGCAAACCAGAAGATTAATTTATGCCTGCCTGTCGACGCGATCCCGCAATTCCAAACCCAAAGAGACTGCTGACAAACTACAAACAATGGATGACGATTAGACCGCCGCCGCAGGCCAGCTGACAATGGCCTATCTGGAAGCTACTTTGGAAAAGTTCCTCAGTCAGGCTGAGAAAAACTCCAAAGGAAGATTGGAACGTCTAGAAACTCAACTGGGAACCATACAAGAGACCCTATCCAAGCATGCTGAGGATATCAAGGCCCAGCGCACAATCACTGCAACGCTGCAGACATGGATCAAGAATGTTGAAGACACCACATTGCAACACAGCCAAATACTGAACCAGCCTGAGAGAACAAATTCGTAGCTCTGGAGGACAGAAGCAGACGAGACAACCTTCGCCTCATCTTCTGTTTTTTGTAGGTATATTTCTCTTTTCTTGGAGGAGTACAGGTTAGGAACAAGAGGAGACCGGGGGCCATGTTAGAGGTGAATATGGGACTGGACCTGATGAAACAACCTTATTTATCTTATTTATCTTATTATTTATCCACAGCTGTGTTTTCTTTATTGAGCATACTTTGGTAGCACTGCTGTTTCCTTTATATATTCATGACTAACGTTACACTACTATCTTGGAATGGGCGAGCCCTAAATATCCCTCAAAAATGAATAAGCATTATGGATTTATTACAAAGGAAAGAAATAGAGGTGGCCTTTTTTCAAGAAACACATTTATTGGAATTTTTTTTGCCAGAATGCAGAATAGATTCTACCATGTTATTGCATCTTCTTCAAACACAAAAAAGAAAAGAGGTGTAATAATCCTCACCAAACGCACCTTTCAATATACGGATCTGGGAGAGATACTGAAGGGACAGCTGCTTACATAAAAAGATTAATAAATTGTTTTACAATAGCATTTCTTTCTATCTATGCACCGAATGTATTTGATGCTGAATTCTAATTACTTAACCAATACAATTCTCAAATTATCGGAATTTTCTCTAATAATAGGGGATGACTTTAATGCAGTTCAGCTACACTCTTTGGACAGAACTGGGATTACTGAGTCAAGAGAACAACGTCTGGCATCTAGTGCATTAAGGAAATGGGCTATAGATTGTTCTGTGGTAGATGCTTGGCGAATCTCACACCCCTCAGTGAGAGAATTTACCTGTTTCTCTTCACGACATCAATGTTTTTCCCATATTGACTACATTTTTGTCTCTACACAGCTGTATGGTAAGATTTCAGATCTTGAATTACTTCCCATGTCTCTCTCAGATCACAGAGCTGTGACAGGAAAAATAACCATTCTCTCTATCCCAAAACGTGCAGCACGTTGGCGTTTTAACTCCACACTACTGCAGAATGAAATCTTCCTAAATTAAATTAAAGAACATTTAGATGAATTATAGCAATTAATAAACCGTCAGTGAATGATCCTGGTATTCTGTGGGAGGCATTGAAGGGATGCATCAGAGATAAAACAATTGGGTTTGCTTCCAATCTAAAGAAATCTAGACTGCAGCATATTCAGAAATTAGAAAAAAGACATCTCTGAAGTTGAAAACATGATGACCTTGAATGTTACACCGGAGTTGGTATTTAAGAGGGAGTTACTCAGTAAAGACCTCAATCATTTTCTTACACATAGAGCAGCCTTCCTCATGCATAGAACAAGACAAAATTATTATCGAAACGGTGCACAACCAAGACACTTGCTGGCACTAAAACTTAAAACCAACAAAAGACTAGCAAATATAACTTCTATTAAATCCGCCACTGGTAAAATGTGTATTGTGAATAGAAATCAATGATAACTTTACGGCCTTCTACTCATCTCTATATACATCAGAGATAAATTATGACAGTCAATCCTGCTCCAGCTTTTTAAACCCACTGCAGCTTCCACAGTTTTCTCAGGAGGATCGTGTTGTTTTTGATGCCCCTTTATCTTTACCTGAACTCCATAAAGCTCTCCTGTCAATGA
>CAKAKR010042267.1:0-13873 GCA_916700685.1 Adelosebastes latens
CTCCCTGTCTAAAACCTCCCCTCCTTTACACACACACACACACACACACACACACACACACCATACAAACCACACACACACACACACACACACACACACACAAGCCTTATCAGGGCCCTCGTTAGGCCTCAGTTCTGCCCACTTCCCTAAACAAGCCTGGTTAATGAGGGGTTTGGCCGACCAGTCCGACCGTCACACAGCAGAATGAAACAGAAACACAGTAGCTATGTGATGCGCTGCCAGTGCATCAACACAGGAATGCAGCGAGGAAAGACGCAGCAGGAAAATACTACGTTTTTTATGTACAAAACAAACAAAAAAACACTTGTGCACGTTTGCTGCACACAGATTATTTTCCATAATGCAGTTTTGTGTTTATTAACATGATGAGGACACATCTCCAGTTTGTCCTGAAGATGTGTCTGTGCTCCACTCACACTGTGGTTTGCTCTGGTTCACTGCTGAACACTCATACATGGCTGCACACTAGTACACACGACAACACTGCATGAATGAGGAGGGGCTGGACAAAATAACAGAAACACCATATTATATAATAGCCCTGTAGTGATACACAGTTCCTCTTTGTTTATGCTGTTTTCCAGTGTTTTGGCATATTATGAGTTGGGAGCCATTCCCCTTATGCCACATAATGTAAGTTAACAGTGTTGATGCTGATGCATCAGCAATTCTCACAGCTACTACAGTACATTCCATTTAAAATGGCCACTGATTGACTCAAATTAAGTCGACTACCAAGTAGCCGCTTCAGTTTATCTTTATTATATTTAATGTTCCTGTCTAAATAGGCAACATTCAAAGTTAACGATTTTTTTGGGAAAAACATAACTAATTATTATTTATCAAGAGTTTAAGGCCGCTTTCACAAGCCATAGTCTGTTTGGCTAGTCCAAATCAGAGTGAAATTCATACTTTTGGTTTGTTTTCTATTTAGTCTGGTTTGGTTTCACAGTGCACAAATTAAAGCAGACCAAATTAAAAAAAATGATTTGCTAAGGGGCGTGTGCGAAGGAGCAAATTTATCTTTTTCGTCTCGAGAGCTGCCACCTCTATGCAGGCAATCGCAGACTTCGATATAGGCCTATTGCTATCAAAGTGTTTTCACTTTGACTCGGCACTGATCTACTCTGCATACGAATCCCTTCTCCTCCAGTTTATCTCGAATGACTTTATAAAGATCACTATTTCTGTGAACTTTATTTAGCATATTCTGTATGATCTCCAACATCGGACTTCTGCAGAAGTCCAGGTCCGTCTTCTCCCACCTCTCGCAAGCGGTCTCGGACCGGTTGTTTTGGTCGGCACCAGAGTACGATTACTGCGTTCACAACCGCCCAAACCAACCACACCAAAGTTCGATTAAAACGGGCTAAATGTTGGCTTGTGAAAGCGCCATGAAACTCTGTTAATCTGTTTCTTCAGGACTGTGTAAGTGTGGATTGTTCAGATTTGATTGAACAGCCCCACAATGACACAAATATTTTGAATCGATTGACAGCCCTAGAAAGAAACAAAACAGTTGTTGTTGCAGAAAACTGTGAGTTCATGTAGGACCCATCACTGACAGTAAAAGACTGATGAAGAAAAACACTTTCAAGTCTTTTATAAAAAGTCTGAGAGTCAACATTTTTGCAAGTGATTTGTCAAGGCATTGCTGTCATTGGTATTTACTGCATACTTTAGCTATTTTATTGTACTGCACTGTATTTTATTTTATCCACCCCTTTTCCCCAAACTCCTATTCCTAAAAAAACATCTGTTCAAATTCCTATCCAAGATTTACTGCACATATCCGATGCAACAATGTCCCAAAACAGCTGCCTCTACATCTCAGTTCTGTGCTAACTTTAACTAACGACGCCCTTATATTAAGTAACAGTACATCTCTTACTCCCTTTCCTCTACTCGCAAAACAGCGTTCAGGAGATCGGACCGTTCTCATGGTCCCTGAACCACATGACCCCGACCTGCCTGCTGCTGCATGCTAAGGTCAAGAGGGATATTTGTTTCTGCGTGCATGCGTGTCCCCGACCTGCTCAGCTGGAGGCGTGAGCAGAGGAAACTGGAGTGTTTAGTGTTTAAAGGAAGACATACTGTGACAGGGACGGAGAGGAGAGAGTGAAGACTGAGTCAAGAAGAGAGTTTAGGCAGAGAAAGGGAGAAACTATGATGGATCAACATGGGAAGCACTTTACAACGATTCATTATATGTATAGATGCAATATAAGAGCTGGAACTATTAATATAATGACCAACATACCCACCAGCTGTGTCAGTCCAAAAACAACAGCACCAGACTTAAAATATAGTTAATGGTCAATCCTTACTTGGCTCTAGATCTTATTTTGTTTGACGTTTTTTTATTTATTCATTGACATTTGCTTTCTCTGAAGTCATTTACGTGACAGTCTCACCTCTGCGTGACCTGATCCTGTGGCAGCGTCAGGTTGTCCTTCAGTGATAGGCGGGGCAACTCCAGGAAGTACACGCCCCCTCCCTCTGTGCCAATGCAGAGCAGGCCGCATGACCTCAGCAAAAGGAGGACAGTCACCCGAGTGGCACTGAGAATAAGACAAGAAGGAAGAGGAAAGAATGACAAGAGTGAAGCTGCCATTCATTTTAATACAGAAGCGGGCATGACGTATTCATTTCCGGTGACAAATTCATCCGCCTTGTTCTCTTTGCGAGCAGTGCGATCTGATTGAACATAGAAACTAGGGCTGCAACTAACAATTATTTTCATTGTCGAGTATTCGGTCGATTATTTTCTCGATTAATCGATTAGTTGTTTGGTCTATAAAATGTAAAGAAAATGGTGAAAAATGTCGATCAGTGTTTCCCAAAGCCCAAGATGACATCCTCAAATGTCTTGATTTGTCCACAGCTCAAAGATATTCAGTTTACGGTCATAGAGGAGTAAAGAAACCAGAAAATATTTACATGTAAGAAGCTGGAATCAGATCATTTTTGACTTCTTTTTTTTTTAAATTAACTTAATAGTTGAACACTAATCGATTAATTGTTGCATCTCTAATAGAAACGCATAAAGACAAGGTTCTCTAATGACCAGCTAATTTGAGACATGGAGTGGGACTGACCTCTCATACTGGTAATATTGATTCTTTATATCATTGTCCATCTAACTGCCATACGAAATATACAACCAGCAGAGAAAGAGGATAGAGGGTCATTTATGCTTACATTGCTATTTCCTGTCACACCTGTTTTGTGCAATCACAGCAAATTGCCAGGTGAAATCCAGACTGACCGCAACATTAAAGAGTGTGTGTTCATGTGTTCAAAATTTCGATACGTGCATACAGTACATCTTTTCCTGTAAATCCCTTGTGCATGTGCACTGCATTTGAATCCAGTGTGGTACTACTCAAAACTACTATACAGAGGTAGCTAATAAGATAAGATAATCCTTTATTAGCCCCACATCGGGGAAATTTGCAATGAGTGCAACTACATTTAACGGCTATAGCAGAAGAAATGCCAGACATAAATAGCATTCAAATTGGCTTTGATATGATGAAAACCTTAAGGATTAGAGCAAAAAATTCTGAAGATCTAAAATGGTATCAATCGGCTTTAACGTACCTGCAGCTCTCAATGCCAGGTCGTCCTGGGAGGCTGTAGCTGTCCACTTCCTGTAGACAGACCACGCCTTCTCTCTTCACCCCTCCGATCTCTCTAGGGGCCCCGGCCACCAGCTCCCACAGGTGAATAGTGTTGTCATCCAGCAGTGACAGCAGGCGGCCCTTTCACAGAGCAAGGTGAACATTAACATCACACATCACTCTGGCCGTCACATTCAGAAAATAAGTGGCGTGGAGCTTACCTGTCCGGGCAGGAAGTGGATTTGTGTGACAGCAGTGGTGTCTCTGTGTAGTCCTGTGAACTCCACACCAGGGGACCCGTAGCTGGAAGGGTCCCGTCAAGGAAACTCACAACAAAGCAAGATTTTACACTGGAAAAAGTCTAGTGGAGCTATTCTCAATTTAAAGAGGACCTATTATGCTTTTCCCTTTCCTTTAGTGTGTCATATAGATTTTTTGTGCATGTAAAAGGTCTGCAAAGTTACAAAGCCCAAAGTCCACACCAATGGGAGTTACTCTCCCCCACAGAAACACTGCTCCTGAAATGCCCGAAACGCCTTGATTGAAGTCCCGCCTTTTCTTCTGTCACGTGATGATGTCACACATTTGCATAATACCTTCCTAGCGGCTAGTTTGGCACAACCTCAAACAAAGCTAGTTAGAGCAGAGCTGGAGTGGAGTCTGAAGAGTTTGGTTTGGTTGACCAATCACAACATAGTGGGCCAGCTGGCCAATCAGAGCAGACTGGGCTTTTTGGCAGCAGCTCAAACACAGTGTTTCAGACAGAGGGTGGAAACAGGTGCTGCAGCACAGCCGGTATGAGAAAGATAAAGCGTTTACAAGTATGCACCTGAAAATTAGCATAATAGGTCCTCTTTAAATCCACACAGGCGGCAGACACACCAGATCCTCAATTCAGCTGCAAGTGCGCCGTGTGTAAGAGACAAACAAACACAGCAGGGACTTAATTCTACTCTTTATAATGGATTGTAATTTAGTTTAACCACTTGTATGCAGCACATTACACCACCAGGAACAATATTTATATATCAATACATCTTGTATATCTGCCACTGTCACACTGTGTTTGCTAATTGATGGAGTTGGAGAAAACGCTTTCTTTAAAAATAGAAACTGTATTAAAATGTGTGACTAAGAGGGCAGACATTACGAACCGTTAAACTGGTAATTCTGGGCTGTAAACCAGAAGAAACACACTGGTTAGGTGTAATAGTAGGGGGGAAATTAGAACTCTATAACAAAGTTCATAGCAATTACCAACACCAAATGACGCAGATGCTCAAAACCACCACTGTGTGTGTGTGTGTGTGTGTGTGTGTGCGTGTGTGCGTGCGTGCAATCAGCAGTCCTCTCTCTGTTAGTCCAGTAAATGAAGCTGAGCTGATAAAATAAAGGCGACACTCAAGAACGGTGACGCCGACTCCACAACTAGGCTAAATTGGTCTAAACTGCAAATTAGCGCGCACACACACACACGCCAGCAGCTACACACATACAAACACACACTTGTGAGCAATACCGACACACTTTAGTACACTGCTTACATAAGCCTGTAGGAATGTGGATTAAAAATGCAGAAAAATAAGAGGAAATCTGGGGAGTCCTCGTGTTTGTATACGACTGTGTGGAGAGCTGCTTTTCTGTTTTCCTACCACCATCGTTTTATATTATTATCTATTCTCTTTTTTTAATAAGAGAAGATAAATATAACTACATAAACATGTATTTCCTCCTCTTCCTATTCATATCTTTACTCCACTGGCGCAGGTCTTTCCTTCTCCCATAATTCCCAGGAAGAATTGTACATCAATCCACTTATCTTCATCTCTGCTCTGCTGCTTTCTTTCCTTTTGTGTGATACCCAAGACATCAGAGAGGGGTTACCCATTCCCCGCTTTCCACTGCTTTCTAACGGCTCTCTTGTTATAGGAAAGGTTACCACAATTTGTTTGCTCTAACCATCTTTCCCATCTCTGCCCGAAACCACTCGTTTTCCCCGTGGGGGTCCAATGGAGTTTTAATACCAGCATTCCTCTGCTGTCTCCTTTCTCAGCTCTCAGTTCCCTCCTTCAGTTCTTGGTAACCCTCTTCTTCTAACTCCTCTCCACTTCTTAGTTGCATACTGTAGAAACCTACCTGCCCTCCTCTTCTCCTTTAAACTCCCTCCTTTCTCGTTCCCTCTCTATCCCAATTCCCTGGAGGCCCAGCTGAGTGTTATATAGCATTCCTTCAGTGTTGTCACTTCCTGTCCCCGGCTTTATTCACTGCAATAACACATGCCTCAGACAGCTGGAGGTGGAGGTGTGAGAGGAACATTCACTCATGGGTCATGAACCACCGGTCCAGACAAAGAGAGAGGCAGAGAGAACGACACAAGAGTTCATGTGAGAGACGAATTAAGCAATTAAAGAGAAATATTCAGTATTCTGCTCCCTTAAAGGAATTAGGGTTGCACCAATTGTGAAATTCTGGGCCAATACCGATGTTTAAAATAACAATTTGGCCGATAGCCGATACCAGCTGTTTTTATTGTTGATGTTGTTTATTTTGTTTTTGCTGTTCTTTGTTCTGCTTTTGTGCCGGGGAAACAAAGACAAAAAATGACAGCTGTTTTAAAGTCATTCAGCATTTCATTACACTGTCTTTGAATGAGCGAAAATTCAATCATACAAATATATGAAATAACTTTTAACATAACCTTCTTTCACATGAAAAATATTTTTTTTTCTTTTTAATAAATGCTTCAAAAGCCTTTTCAGCTGCTATACAGCTACCTTCTCAATGAGAAGAATGTTTCAGTACTTACACAGCCCTACGAAAATATTAGTTTTGTGAAACGAAAATTACAAATGTAAAAATGATTAGAAACATAACCGGTATTTCTCACACGTAGACTTTACTTGGGCGAGGCGCCTAGGTACAGTATATTTGGCGATCCATTGTAGCATTTTTTTTTTTTTTTCAATTTTTTTATCCACACGAGAACGACGCCAAACGTGATCGATTAACTAGTGGACTTGTAGCGGCAGAACGCTGCCAGGGAGCAGATGAAGATGGCCACTGCCATTGCCGAATGACATCTTATTTGCAGATAGGCCCAATACCAATGTTCGGCCGATAAATCGGCGCATCCATAAATGGAATAGTTCAACATTTTTGGAAATACAGTTATTTGTTTTGTTGCAGAGATTGATACCTTTGATGCATGCTTAATATGGAGCTACAGCCAGCATTTAGTTAACTTAGCTTAGCATTAAGACTGGATACAGCTGGTCTAGCTCTGCCCAAAAGGTTTAAAAATCTGCCTACCAGTCCCTCTAAAGCTCACTAATAAACATGTTATATCTCATTTTGTTTAAAAAACCGAAGTGTACCTCACAGTGTTGACAAGACTCCAGGAAGTTACTGCACCTGGCCAAGAAATAGTTCAGCACTTGATCCCCCGTAACACCTCAACGTGTTTTTACTCTTTGGTTTGGGTTTTCGTACAGTGCCAGGCTAGCTGTTTTCCCCTGTTTCCAGTCTTGATGCTAAGCTAAGCTAAGCGTCCCCTGGCTATAGCTTCATATTTAACAGACAGACATAGGATCTTCTCATCTAACTCTCAGCAAGAAGGCAAATTTCCCCAAAATGTCAAACTATTGCTTTATGCAAACAAAGGAAGAATGTTGAACTAAGAGTGAAACTAAAACTGCAAAATGTGTCAAACAGCTGTGTTACAAGGACACGGGGTGTGCAAAGAAAGATTGATAAACTGAGGAGAATAATGGAGAGACAGAAAAGCATAAATGAAAGAAGTTGTACTGCTTTGTTCCAAAGTTAGAAGTGAGAAGAAGTTCCACAGCGGGGTAAAAAAGATCAGCGGGACTGAAAACAGATGGTTTCTGTGTGTGTATTCCAGCTATGTAACGATGACCACAGCTTATTCATCACAAATCTATACAGCAACACCCGCAAATTTAAGTTGAAATGAGTGCAAAGAAAGCTGTCAGCGCATGGAGGAAAAAATAAGACCACTAATGACTACTTAAGACGGTGTCAGAGCCCGGACACTTGGCTGATCTGTAGCACCTCTGACAGGAACCAGCCAGCTACCAGCTCCAATTTCAAACTTTGTCCTTCCACACAACCCCAAATAAATGTGTCCAACAGGCAGCAGAACAGTTGTAAAGAAAGCAGGGCAGAGGAAGCTCGACTGTGGCCCATGATTCACAAATCACACACACACTTCCTGGTCATAGTGATGTCAGAGGACAGCTGGTGGAGGGATTCCCGGTGATGATGTCATCACCTCCTCACCGGGGACAGCTGTAGATGGAGTCCCTCTTGTTGTAACCTCATTATAAAAGTGTGTGTGTGTGTCTCCCTCCCCCATGGGATCTGCTCAGTGGCCAATATTACAAGTCCTCAATAGTAGTGGGCAGATAATAACTGTGTAAATGTGTCACCCTTCCTTCCCCCCCCTCTGCAACAACCAGGCTGTTGGGTTAAATACAGATACACAAACTTGCTAGTATGTATAAATAAGTCAAATATTAGGATTCATCCTCCGGTGAAAAATATCAATCAGTGTTTCCCAAAGTCCAAGATGACGTCCTCAAATGTCTCGTTTTCGTCTACAACTCAAAGATATTCAGTTTACTGTCATAGAGGAGAAAAGAAACCAGAAAATATTCACATTTAAGAAGCTGGAATCAGAGAATTTTGACTTTTCTTTCTTTAAAAAATTACTCAAACGGATTAATCAATTATCAAAATAGTTGGTGATTAATTTAATAGTTGACTACTAATCAATTAATTGTTGCAGCTCTACAATAAATATCCACAGAAGATTTTCTGGAAGTGTAGCTATTAGATTTCCCTCCTCATGGACAAAATTGTTGATTTAACAAGACAAAGTCTACAGTCAGGCTTGTGGCTCTGTAAGGCTTTTCTTTGAGCAAAAGGCTAACACCAGCATGCTAACATGCTCACAATAACAATGTTAACATGTTGATGTGTTTGTGTGGCAGGTATATTGTTGCCATATAGAGTGCTGTAGGAATGAGTCCTAAAACCCGGAAATTAGTATTTTAGCACTTCTGGTTTCCTCATCTCGAAGTCAATGGGGTTTTAGTTAAAAGCCTGAAATAAGGTTTGTGGTTAACACAAGCTTAAGAGATTTGAACGTTTTGTTCTACGATATAAAATACGGCGGTAAATATCCCACTTGTGAATTTTGAAGCCTTTATGTGTTTTAAAAAAGGCGGTTGCTAACAAGTGGCTAAATGAGTGACCTTGGTGTAATCTGTTTATAGCCTAACGTTAACTTTTTACTTCTGGCGATTACATTTACGCTGCAAAAATCGTAAAAGTGGTGTTCATTTGTGAAGATTATCTTGCTGAACAAAACATGTAAGTATCATAAATATTTCATATTTGCCACAGAGCTTATTTTCTGCTATAATCCAAAATTCAATGGAAAATTGGCTTTTTGTCGAGGGAACCAAGGCGAGGCTATTTTTTTGCTAATTAACACTAAACACAAAGCGCAGCTGAGGGTGATGGGAATGTCATTAGTTTTGCATGTATTTAGTCATAAAACAAAGTATGAACATGAATGTCTGTACTAAATTTCAACACAATCCATTCCATAGTTGTTGAGTCATTTCAGTCTGGATCAAAGCGGTGGACCGACCAACATCACCATCTGTAGAGCCATGATGCTGCTGGCGTGACTAAAAACTCAGCAACACTCCTCTTTATTTTAAACTGGTAATTTCCAGTTCCCTTCCTTCACTTATTCTGATTACACTTCTGATAAACATCCAGGACTGATTGCCGTTTCAAAACATGTCACATAAAGATGTGTGGATAAAAAAAAAACAGAAAAGAGAGATAAAAAGAAACGGCGGCAAATTCTCAGGATGCTTCGCCAAGAACATCAGAGGCTTCTTCCACAGTTCAAACACACACACACACACACACACAGGCAGTCATGTCAATACTCTGTAAAGAGCTGGAAACACTGACTCAAAGCAAAGTAATTCAAAGGCCTCCTCAATTCAATTTGGAAATTAAAATTGAAAGCATTAATAAAAGGAACCACAGAAACTCATAAAAGCAGTGAGACAATCGGCAAAGACACACTCAGAGCTGTGTAGAAATGGTCTTGGATGATAAAGTGTTGAAATAAATGTTCCTTACAAAGTAACATAAAAAAGTGCAGAGACAAGAATTCAACATGGGAGATTTAAATCTTTGAGCAACCTGTTGAATGACACACTGGTTTAACGGTGCTGATCTGTGCGAGGAAACCATGCAGTGTAACATGCAGAGGTTTGCTGCACTGCTCACCAGAGAACCCTGAAACGCACACAATGGAGGCCTACAGTAACTCATAATCACTGAATCACTGTCTCCTTCTCAAACACACACACACACACAAGTGCGATTGCCCGCTGATGCAGAGAGAGAGCGTTAGCAAGGATAAAGCGATTTCACGGTCTGAATACAGACAAACAGAGGGCATTGTCCTCCATGTCGGACACACAGACAACAGCCAGCACACACTCCAACACACACACATGAACCTGACAGAAGATTGGGACGGACAGGAAGGACGGATCACTAGATCCAAGGATGAATGTACAAGTTGACCACACACAGAAAGAGAAAAATGCCAGAGAAAAAGACAGAAAAGTTTGAAAAGAAAAGCCAAGAAAACGTTTACGATTCAGGCACAAGTTAAGCTGGTTTTAGTTCTAAACTTCTTCTGAGGCATCATCAGAGAGCATTTTCTCCAACTCCCTTTCTTCCCTACACACATAGCAACACACGCACACAATCACAAACTCCTCAGACGTCTGGCAAAAGGCAGTCAACAAGACAAGCCAAACAACTCCACCCACCCACTAGAGAAACAATCCCGTCTCATTTGCATCCTCTCCCTCAGCTAGTTCCTCTCCACCCCCCCACACTCCCCTTTCTGTCCCACTCGATCAGTGCATGCTCCCCCCCCGACACGGGACAAGTCGGACTTGAAGAAACACTTGACTGTCAAATCAAAGTTTATCTATATCACTACAAACTACATGGTCCCCAGAGGATGAATCGCAATGATTTTGATATCTGGAACGATTGATGAAGATAGTATGTTCATCCGTTAGGTATACTAACTACTATTATGAGTAATGGGATACAAATAAGGGACAGAAGGAATAACAGAAAATGCATTGACTGGTTTTGATAGCGACAGAAGAAATGCTCCCACTAAAGTGGTCCTGGTCCTAATCTGGGAGGTTCATCTGGATCATGTTCTGGCAGGACCCGGCCCAAGTGAAGCACCACGCCTTGTTGGACCGTCTACCAATGTTGAGCAACTTTTAATGACCAGCTGACGGCCCTTGAGTTTCACATCTAGGTCAAACTGCAATTTGACAGGAGAAGAGCGAAAACATCTTTTCCATCAAGAAAAGCCTTCAGTGCCGTTCTTTGCTCTTGTTCTTCTTTCTGATATAACTGATGCTATGCAGCATCTACGCTAACCTCTTCAGGAGCCGCCGTTGTTGTTTAGAACCAACAGTCGCCACTCCGTGTCGCATCATAGACACACCTAAGCCACGCCCGTAGCTGCCAGTAGCTCCTCACGGGACGCTGATTGGTCCGTGCTCCGGCTTGCCGGACACAAACGCATTACTTGAAGCCTGACAAGATGGATGCAAGGTAAATGCTAGCATGGCTGTAGACTCACAATTATTTTGTTGAATTATCTAACCTTTGTTTTGACAAGAAAGTCCCACTAAGTCAAGATCCACGTTTAAAAGGATCAATATCAACAAAAGGGTTTGATTCGTCTTTTACTTGAGTCAAATGGTGCCTTCAAATAAAACTCGTGAGCTTGTGTTTACAACATGGGAAGTCGTGCACACGATATATGTGGCGTTCAAGTGGTTAAGTCGTGAGAACAAGGCAATATTAATGTTACGGTCGGCGTCTAGAAGCCACAGAGGCTTACAATGTATAAAGCTAGCAAGCGGGTAACATAATGCAGTAAATGCAAAGGCATAATGACAGAAGACAAAGATCAGGCTGTTGGGAATATCAACATTTTCCTCAGACATATTATAAAATTACCAAGAAAAACAATATACAACTAAAATTACAATATATTAACTTATTATGCACCGGAAAATGAACTTTTCCGCCATTTCTCACAATGTTAATAGGCCTTTTATTAGCAGCAAAACCACCAAGCTAGCACACTACCATTACTCTCTACTCTACATTTGTTTTCTTCACTTTTTCTCAGTTTAATTCAGTCACCCATCCTTTCTAATTCAGCCCTTCAGGGATTGATTGTTTTTTTACACAACGTTGATTTGTCAGTTTGGGTAAATGTTTTCTTTTTTTGTTCCTCAACTCTGCCATTCAACAGCCTCTCCACTCTGTCCAACTTGGTGAGACCACACACCCATTTATCCCTACAGACAGACAGACCCCCTCCGCCTCGGTGCCAACTGGACGGGCGTGTGTGTGTGTGCCCATTCATCTGTAAGTGTGTATAGGTGTGGGGGTGAGGAGACCAAAGACAGGACAGAGGAGGGTGAAGAGGTTGAGGGAGACAGAGAGAGCGGAATAGAGGGGGGAGTTCTTCAGGAATATCAATGAGGAATGAGTTATAGCCAGAAAAACAGACGTAGATAGAGAGATGGCGGTAGGAGAGAGATGATAGGAGGAGTGAGAAGGGAGTAAAAGACCAAAAATAGTGAGCAGTGAGCAGAAAAAAGTGCCTTACTGTCTAAGAAAGAAAGTTAAGACAGAGTTAGCAGAGAGTAGGCAGTGTGTGGGTGAGAAGAGAAAGAGGGAGGAGGAGGTGAAGGGTGGGAGGAACGTTAAAGGCTGAATCAGAGTCTGCATCTTCAACTCGATTACCAAACAATTAGATTATCGACTTATTGATTTATTCAACGCAAAAAACACAAAAAGAATGCAGGTTACATAACATGTGAGATGTTTTGTAGTATTTTCTCTACAAATTAGCCTCAAATACAAAACCACAGTCTGCGCAGCAAAGCATGAAAACAAATTAATGTGACTCGGTACAAATAAAAAGCTGGAAAATTGTTGGGAAAAGGGCAGGAAGAGCTGTGGCCGCAGCACAATTGAAAGGGAATTGAGTGGCGCAAAAGAGCACATGGAGAATTTACTGTTTTCACCACAAACTACAAAAAAATTGTTGACTTTGCGGATGGATAAACAATTCAAGATTCCTTCACATTGAGCTAAAGCAGCTGTCAAGAGAGTCAACTTCTCAGGCCACTATAGTGAAGGAACCGTCCATTCATTCACCATTCAATGGCGTACGTGTCCACACTGTGACATTGCAAAAGTGGATGACTCACAGTGTGAAAGTACAGATTTCACAAAAAATGTCAGGCGTGTACAAACATCAAGCTGCAACCCTGTGACATCAGCCAACAATGCTGGTCAACAGCGACCACAAAACTGGTCATCTACCACTAAAATGAGAAGAGATACCAATAAAAAGAAAACTAAGCTTCTAGCATTTGCAACTTGTCAAGAGATAAGATCCGATGAAATCAGTTCAAAACAGGGTGATCACTCAGTGTGGTGTGTGTGACCAACAGGATGTCAGACAGACAGAGCTGACAGCTGGAGCACAAACACACAGATCAAAGCTCTGCTGTGTGTGTGTGTGTGTGTGTGTGTGTGTGTGTGTCAATATTAGCTCGTCCTCTGGCTGTTTGATTACCGATACTGAAGCTTTACGGTCACAAAGTTTCAGTCTGACAGCACGTACTGGATTGTCCAGATAAAATCAGTTTCATACTGTTTTATGTGTGGTTTACTAACAAGTATGTATTTCACGGCGTTGTTGAATACTCGATTCTAATTGGTCAATCATGGCGTTCTGCGGTCTGTTATTTCTTTATAGCAGACCGTTGCTATGTATAACAGACCGTTGCTATGGGAAAAGTTCTGATCTTGACTTTGGAGGACTATTTTTGTGTCAAATTATTGATTTCTTAAGTAAGTAGCCGTGTAATAAGCGGGATGATGTACAGCTAGCGGGTCATTGTTTTGGAATAAACCCCTTCAGGGCGATGCAAAGACCACATCGCCCTGCCGGGGGTTTTATTTCACAACAATGACCAGCTTGCTATACATTATCCCTTATCTGTACTACTGTAATTAGTATTTTCTGACCTTTTTTACCCACAACTGAT
>CAKAKR010042268.1:0-47300 GCA_916700685.1 Adelosebastes latens
CACAGTGAGGACTGTCAGGAGACTCAACTTCTTGTTTTGCACGCCGTTTTCAGTTTATCTTTGCATGCTGAGATAGTATCTCATAAAAAGGGAGAAAATTGTAAAAACACAGCTCCAGAGGTTAAAATAACTTTGAATTTTCAGTGGCATAGATGTTTTGTCAAAGCTTGCTGTATTTCTTTCTTTGAAACACAGAAAAACAAAGCTGCTGTGATGCTGTTAAAAAAGTCAGATAAAAGTGCTTGCCTGGTAGAAATACTAAAATCTCTCCTTATTGTGTTACAAGGCAGATATCATCAGCTAACATCAATTATATAATACAGCTTCATTGTCGGGTAGTCAATCAGACTAAAAACACATTTTGTCTGGTCATTGTCAAAGAATAAAAAAATCTCTGCTCACCTGAGAGGAGATCTGGAGCACCAGGAGGATCTTCAGGCTCTTCATGTGAACGCTGCGATCCAGCAGCTCCACGGCCTTGTCTAGGTCGTCCTGAGTGGTCAGTGGAATCACCAACTGGAAGAAGAAAAAACAACTTTGGTGTAGATACCAGTTTTTAAAATATTTCATTCAATATCAGTATCAAGAAATGTGCAGGCCTGTGAAGGCTTCATACCTCATTGTTGGTGTAGTGAAGGTCCATCGTCTGACCAAAAGCCACTTTAGCTTTCGCCTTCAGGTCGTCCAGCTGGACAGGTCGAGGGAACTGCAAGATCCTACAGAGAAGAAAAGAGGGCGGAGGTCAGGAGGGCACAGCTACAGGTCTGCAATGACAACATTAAAGTGGTGAACCTGGTCCAAGGCTCACCTCTTCTCCCCTTTGAACTCAAACTTCACTCTGACATCATTCTGTTGGAAAGACAGTCACATTAAATTCATGTCGGATGAATGAACATGGACACATGAGAATACAGACATTTTATTGTTTTCTAAGAAGCATCCTTGTCAGTTTCGCATTAAAAGCCCGTATTCACTGGGAGACCTTTACTGTCTCATACTGTATGCAGAAAGTGTTGTGTTTGATTAACAGCAGCTTAACATCATGAAAGAATAATCAGTATACTGTAATTATTATCAATCTAAATGATTTAATCAATGAGTGAGAATTGTGTTCAAGATAAGAGGCTGTTTGCCTTCAATGGCACTTTGTGTTTTTGCCCAGCATCGTGTTTATTTCTAACAGAGTGGTTACCTGGTTCTTGGGCGAGGAGGCTTTGGGTTTGCCCAGGTCCGACAGGAACATGGCAGGACGGCTAGAGCGGTGCAGTTCGGCCAAGTCCTGCATGATCGAGTTCAGCGCCTCCTGCTCATCTGAGTGACAACAAGATTTCAGCTTATTAAAAAGATGAAATCAATAAAAGTTGATGAAACTAAAAGGTAAAAAAGGAAAATTACTTCAGCAATACTGGACAAACATTACTGTTAATTAACTAAATCTAGTTGGTCACACAAACATCTCACTGCAAAACACATCTTTCAAACTAAAAAGGCCAAATATATAAAACTGAATGACAATTACAGTTTAGTTAACATTTCTACATAAATATTGTTTGTGAGTCTTAATTTCCTTGGTGGATCTGATTTGATGTAAATTGTGAGCAACATGAGAATCCAAATTGTTCTTCACAATAACAAACCTCATTGCCTTCACCTTAGTAGGTTTGCACGATCATTTCTGCAGTACTGTAAATTTTATAATTTTCAATATTATCTTTCCAGACCTGCAGTAGTAACATGTTATATGCCACATACATTGAAGTACATAACACAAGGGTTTATTGTGAGTCAAAGATGTCAAAGAAACATTATTTGTGGAGAAAAAAAACTTTCCTTGGGTTGTAGGTTTGACAAAAGACAAAGCTGGCCGACTGCCAAACAGTAACACTATCTTAAAACACACACACATACCCATCATCATGGCACGGCGATTGACCCAGGAGGCCAGGAAAGAGGATTCTCCCATCAAAGGGATTCCTTCCTCCTGCAACAGCAAAAAGACAACATAAATCCTGATGTGCAGCTGATCGGGACACAAGTTAGAGCCTGAAGCTGCTAAACAGTGAGTCTCCTACACCTGGCTGGGTAATATGGAAAAACAATCATCACAATCACTGTAAAACATTGTACATTGTTGACTTGCATAACAGTGGGACTCCAAACTGTAACTGTGCAGCTGGCATCCTCACGTGTCTCAGAATTCATTTAGAAAGAAATTGGATTTAGTAGTTTATTATTACTTATAATTATGTTAATTATATTAACCTACAAAGCAAAACTGTTTATCACCATTCACAAGGTAATAAACCTGTGAGCATTTGATTATCGTACAGTTTGGTGATATCATTTACACCGTGAGACAATATGAATTGACAATTGTTTATATTAGATATTTTACCATACTATAGACCACGGTAGCTCTCCCTTTAATGTTGCAAATCAGTGAGCAGGACTGATGGCAATATTGGGTTCTGCATGATTTTTGCGTCAGTGTAATGATTTGTCAGGTATTTAATTTGCTACAAAAGCCAAAACCAGGGATTCCTTTTCTGGTTATTTTTTCCATTAACAGTTTCTCAGTTGATTTTCCAGAAAATGTCTTTTATTATGATACACTCAGTTGCCAGAGTATGAGATCCATGTGGCAAAAAATAAGTCTGATAAACCAGCCTGCCATAAATCCTATCTTCATGAGGGCTACAATGTTCAGTTTTTGTTGAAACTGTTTTAGAGAAGTGCTGATTCAAATTTATGGTCACTTTGGAGGCTGAAGTTCATGGTGCTATTTGAGTGAATTGTATTACGTTATGCTGAGAGTCTTCTCCTGTGTTTTCTAATATTTTGTCCAACCTGTTTATATAAATAAGGTTAGAGTATTAGTTTTAGCTAGGTGTGCCTAATAAACTGACAAGCTGAGTATATATACCAATATTGAAACATATCCTGTGATAGGATTTTATTCACATCATGGAAAAGGTAATTTTCTTTATTATAATGTAAAGGTATACTTTTTAAAAGCAAAGATAGTAAGAAAACACTTACTACTTTTGCATGTTTTCTTACTACTTTAAAGATAAAAGTCCTGTTTTAAAAAAGACAGAAGTATTATCAGAAAAATGCACTAACAGTATCAAAAGTATCAGAGTATTATTATATACTATAGCTACTATATTATTGGTTTATCATTATTATTGATGCAGTAACGTGCAAGCCGCGTAATGTTGGAGCTGGTCGTGGTGGATTAAATTTAAACCACTTTATAAGCTGTTGGGCAGTTAAATTTATATTAAAAAAATCATGTCTGAATGTAAAATCTTAATCTGCAAAGTAACCAGTAACTATAGCTGTCAGATAAATGTGTAAATGGAGTAAAAAGTACAATCATTGTGGGGCAGTAGTATAGAGTAGTACAAACTTATAAATGATAAAATAATAAACAATACATTAATTGATAATAAAAGTAATAATTCGTTGGAGCCATTCCTATAAGAGCATTATCAATTCATACATTCCCCAGCATTTCTACTGCTCAATAATCACTAGTTCTCTAATATTTGTTATTTGTTATTAGTGTGAAGTCATGATGTTACCATGCAACACTATAGACAGAGGAGCTGTACCAATCTGAAGAGGTTGAGTACAGTGAGTCTGGGAATTAAAGTCTGGACAGTCAAGATGGCCTCTGCTGATGAGGAGATGAATGTATATTGCTGATGAGAATCTACGATCACCGATTGATCACTAAAAATCTGACAATTCCATCACGTTGATAAGGGTGGGCTGTGACACTAACATGTACTAAGCACTTAGACTAACATATTTCGAACAAATATCGCCCTTTGCAAACCCCTGTGGTGAGCTGCCTGGCTAGTGAGCTAATGTCACTGGTCCCAGCAAAGTTGATACCAACAACACTGCCACTATTATGAAATAAATAAATATATTTGTCAGGTTTTGCATATTTTTCTATCACAGAGAACATGGTCAATACCAGCATTCACCACCAGAACCTTTGCCCCTAAAACCTTCTCGTCAGATGAGATTTTTGCAATAAGAATATTACGACTTTTTTCTCATAATATTCTGACTTTATTCTCGTAATATTACGACTTTTTTCTCATAATATTCTGACTTTACTCTCATAATATTACGACTTTTTTCTCGTAATATTATGACTTTATTCTTGTAATATTACGACTTTATTCTCGTAAAGTTATGACTTTATTCTCTTAATATTACTTTTTTCGCGTAAAGTTATGACTTTATTCTCTTAATATTACGACTTTTTTTCTCGTAAAGTTATGACTTTATCTTTCTAATATTATGACTTTTTTCTAGTAATATTACGACTTTTTTTCTCGTAATATTATGACTTTATTCTCATAATATTACGACTTTATTCTCGTAATATTATGACTTTTTTCTAGTAATATTGTGACTTTATTCTCATAATATTGCGACTTTTTTACTCGTAAAGTTATGACTTTATTCTCGTAATATTGCGACTTTTTTCTCGTAATATTATGACTTTATTCTGTAAATCTCAGATGTTTTTCCCCTCTATGTGGCCCTAATACTCGGTCATACATTTGCACTTTGGTCTTCACTGCATTAGACTTATATACTATATACTTAGACTATAAACTGTGTTACCTTCATCACAATGCTCAAATGTTTTGCAGCTCCAGATAGATTTTTTTTAAATTATTTTGCCTAAAATGGCTCTTTTGATAGTGAAGGTTGCTGAGCCCTGACTTAGACTAACATATTTCTAACAAATATCGTCCCTGTGGTGAGCTGCCTGGCTAGTGAGCTAATGTCACTGGTCCAAGCAAAGTTGATACCAACAACACTGCCACTATTAGATAGATAGATAGATAGATAGATAGATAGATAGATAGATTGTAACTTTATTGATCCATAGGGAAATTCAAATTTCCAGCATCACAGTTCCATAGTGCAAAAACATGTTAGTAAAAAGGCAATAAAAAAGTTAGTAGTGCAAAGTACAAAAAAAATATACCAGATATAAAAATACAAGGAGATGAAGAAAACTGTTAAAACTGAATATAGTGCAGGGTAACTCCAGTAGCTTAGTCTAAAGTGCACTGTATGCATTATTATCTGATTATATTATTATGGCCTCCTCTGTGCAGATAATTAGCTTTAAATCAACTTGCTAGCGTTAGCCGAGCATGCTACAAATTTCCTTGTACAGCTAGCTGTCAGCAAGGCCTATGGAAGGAGGATGAGTCACGTGTCTTGATAAAGGAGGTTTACGCATGCGCAGTGTAACTCAAGCTGCGGTCCTGCGTTCTGATTGGCTGATGAGTGTAGACCAGATTCTACTGCGCATGCGTGGTACCCCGAAGCTATGACGTGTGTCTCTACCTTCTTCTATAGGCCTTGGGGAAGTTGTCAAGCTAAGCTAATGCTAAAAGCAGCCATTAATCGACCCAATAAAAGGTGTGAATCATCTTTTATCATCTCACCTGGTAGTCGGGTGGATTGTGTATTCACTTCCTCATCCACAGGGCCGGTGACAGGAGCCCCGGGCCCCGCGGAGAGCTTGATGGAGGAAGCAGAAGTTAGTTCAGTCCGCTCACACAACTTCACTCGAGTCCTGCTGGGCCACGACGACGACGAGGCCCGACGGTCGCTCAGTTTAACCCGCTAGGATCTCTTCCAGGCGGATAAAAATGACAATATAACGGTTTATGCAACATCCAACAAAGTGTATCCGTGTCTGTGCGATGGTAAATACGCAAAAGTTAACCGACAGCTTTCATTTTGTTGCACTTTACAGCCGGGTTGACGGTTGCTTCGCTGTTGCCGCCAGTTTGCGTGAAGCTAACGTCTACCTGAACACATGGCACCCGGAAGTGGAGAGATGTTGCTGACAAAATAAAAGCACAAAAAAAAGAAAAACCATAGTTACATAGTTGGTGTTTTATGTTGACAGTTCTGAACCGGAAATGTTATTTTTCATTTTGGTATACTTGATTTTAAAAAATCCTGCATAACATATATACACAACTAATGTTTTTATTTTATGGAAATGCCAATATTGATGTCAATTATGTAAATAAACATAATTACTTACTCTACTACCGGACTGGAGTGTGGAGCAGTAGATTGGCAGGAAAAAATAAATAAATAAATAAATAAAATAACAATAAAATACAAATTAATAATTATTATTAATAATTATTATTATTATTAATAATAACAATAATAATACTGGTACTACAGGTACTGAAGTTGTTAACAAAACATACTTCCGTGCATCCTTCTTGAAAGATTCTTATTTTGAAAATAGTACATACAGGGTTAAACCAAACACTCCAGAGAATAGGCAAGCACCCAACTGGACTATGCACGCACTGTAATAAACCGGAAACTGTCAAGCATGTTCTTATAGAGTGCAACAAATATGACAAAGAAAGAAGGGAATTGCTATCAGGAGTAGATGAAGGAAATATTACAATGGGGAATCTGCTAGGAAAGACATCTAAGAAAGTACACTTCTAATTAATTACTTAAAGGTCCCATATTATACTCATTTTCAGGTTCATACTTGTATTTTGTGTTTCTACCAGAACATGTTTACATGCTGTAATGTTCAAAAAACCCTTTATTTCCCTCATACTGTCAGCCTGAATATGCCTGTATTTACCCTCTGTCTGAAACGCTCCGTTTTAGCGCATTTTGACGGAATTGCAACAGAATTGCGTTGCTAGGCAACAGCTTGGGTCCATGTGTACTTCCTGTCAGCTGATGACATTCACATACACTGCAACCAGGAATAAACTGGGACACATTTAGAATGTTTACGTTTAAAATTGTGTTAAGGGTCTAAATATTGTATATTCGTGACATCACGAATGGGCAGAAATCCTGACAGCTGGTTTCAAATGCAGAGTTTCTGAATAGGGGCTGTGTGTATTTCCCTGTGGATTTAGTGTTTCGATACTTTCACAGTATTTATATAGGACGTGAAAATCGTACTTTTTTTTATAATATGGGACCTTTAAGGGCAACAGGAATAATGGAGAGAATTTAATTATTAGTAGTATTATCATTATTGTTATTATTATTATTAATTATTAATTTGTATTTTATTGTTGTTGTTTTGTTTTTTTTATTATTTATTTTTTATTTTTTTTCCCCTGCACAATCTACTGCTCCACACTCAAGTCCAGTAGGTGGCGGTAATGCACCTATAAGCTGGTTTGCTAAACGCCAATAAAAACACCAAAGAAGAAGAAGAAGAAGATTCTTATTTTGAAAGAAACGATACCCGACATCACTTCCGGTTGATGTTGAGCATTCTCATAACAGAAAGCTGGAGCTGCGACTGGAAGCTAACGCTAAGCTACACCTTTTAACACCACAAAACAGAAGAAAAACATGTCAGATACGGTAAGATATAAACCTTAAAGACTTCTTTAGTATTTATAGTCTGCACGGAGTTGAAAAAGAGACAGATTAATGTTGTTGTTGTTGGTTATTTAGCATGCTAAGTGTTAGCTCGTTAGCTTCAGGCCCATAGCTCACTGTTTATACAGCTAGCTGCTCAGCTCTTAGGTTTTAACTTCATCTTCAAAGTTCAGCTGTAAAACAAGAAGCAATAACAGCATTTCCAAACCCAAACATTCACATGTCAGTGTTGTATCAAGATTCAAGAGTCAAGATGTTTATTGTCACGCCGGTTATACAGGTACAATAAAGGTGTGAAATGCTTTTTGCTGGGAAGCTCCATTAAAATAACAAGTTATATTACAATTACATTACAATTATAAAAGGAAATACTTTGTACAAGGGCACATTAAGAACATATACATATCAGGAAGTATGAATGTACATATATAAGAAATACTTTGTACAAGGCATAATAAGAACATATACATTAAGAACATATACAGGCATATTAAGAACATATACATATCAAGAAGTATGAATGTACATATATAAGAAATACTTTGTACAAGGGCATATTAAGAACATATACAGGCTTAATTAAGAACATATACATTAAGAACATATACAGGCATATTAAGAATATATACAGGCATATTAAGAACATATACAGGCATATTAAGAAAATATATATAGGCATATTAATAACATAAAACAAGAAGCAGTAACAGCATTTCCAAACCCAAACATTCACATGTCAGTGTTGTATCAAGATTCAAGATGTTTATTGTCACGCCGGTTATACAGGTACAATCTAGGTGTGAAATGCTTTTTGCTGGGAAGCTCCATTAAAATAATAAATTATATTACAATTACATTACAATTATAAAATGAAATACTTTGTACAAGGGAATATTAAGAACATATACATTAAGAACATATACAGGCATATTCAAGTTCAAGTTTAAGTTCAACTTTATTGTAATATTTCCATATACAAAGTACTCAGTTAAAACGAAATGTCGTTGCTCACGGACCAAGGTGCAAACACGGACATACAAAAACAGTCACAAACATAGAACATAACACAGTGAACAAAGTGCGATGGTGCAGCACAATAAAAAGATGATGAAAGGATATTAACAGAGTAAAGCAGTATAAAAGCAATCAGGTCTTTTAAAAGTGCTATATATAAAAACCCAATGACTCTCCAGTAATTATCCTTGTATAAATACCTAATAAATAGATAAATAAAAGAATAAACAAGATGTTTATTGTCACGCCGGTTATACAGGTACAATCGTGTGAAATGCTTTTTGCTGGGAAGCTCCATTAAAATAATAAGTTATATTACAATTACATTACAATTATAAAAGGAAATACTTTGTACAAGGGCATATTAAGAACATATACATTAAGAATATATACAGGCATATTAAGAATATATACAGGCATATTAAGAACATATACAGGCATATTAAGAACATATACAGGCATATTAAGAATATATGCAGGCATATTAAGAACATATACAGGCATATTAAGAATATATGCAGGCATATTAAGAACATATACAGGCATATTAAGAACATATACATTAAGAACATATACAGAAATATACAGTATAAGATATGTTTTTGTGTGAGAAGGTGTCGAATTATCTAATTTGTTGTTGATATTTTTTTAGGAGACAAAACCATCCAGTCAAGACGGGGGAGATAAGAAGGATGGAGAGTACATCAAATTAAAAGTGATTGGTCAGGTGTGTATGAATGCACGGATGATGGATGGGACTCACTGAGCTTTAAAGGTCTCATATTATGCTCATTTTCAGGTTCATACTTGTATTTTGTGTTCCTACTAGAACATGTTTACATGCTGTAATGTTAAAAAAAACAACTTTATTTTCCTCATACTGTCTGCTTGAATATACCTGTATTCACTCTCTGTCTGAAACGCTCCGTTTTAGTGCATTTCAACGGAACTACAACAGAATTGCGTTGCCTGGCATCAGTTTGGGTCCATGTTTACTTCCTGTCAGCTGATGTTATTTACATACACTGCAACAGGATATTATCTGGGACACATTTAGAATGTTTACGTTTAAAACCGTGTAATGGTCTAGATATTGTATATTTGTGACATCACAAATGGACAGAAATCCAGACGGCTTGTTTCAAATGCAGAGTTTCTGAATACGGGCTGTGTGTATTTCTGTGTATATTGAGCGTTTTGATAGTTTAACAGTATTTATTTTGCACTTAAACCTGCTTTATAATATAAAAGACATGAAAATCTTACTTTATACAATATGGGACCTTTAACATAGAAATATGTAGCACTTGACTTAAGTTGTTGATGTTTTGCTTGTCCAATCACTTGTTTATCAAGGTTTTCTGTTGAATGACCCCAAGAATATTTGTTTGGTGTAAAGAAAGATGCAAGAAAGACTAAATTCTTTAAACTGTATAATTGCCAGTAAGTCTTTTGGTTTTAATCACATACTGCTTGCTTGTTGTTGATTTCTTTTAACTTCTTACAGTAATGATATTATTTCATAATTGACAAAAAAAGGTTTCTCCTTGTTGAACCATGCTGGCCCTTCCACTGCTTCTAATCATCACTTTCTCTTTCTGCCCACAGGACAGCAGCGAAATCCACTTTAAGGTTAAAATGACGACACATCTGAAGAAGCTGAAGGAGTCTTACAGCCAGAGACAGGTCAGAGGAAAGAGCGAAATTACCATCAACCACTCCTTGTTACTAAATCACATAAGTTTGATAGTCCCGGCCATTTACAAAGCTCTGAGAAATGCCTCACTTTTCAAATGACTTTTAACTAGATTTCCAGTCTGGGAATTTAGAGGCTAACTTTTTTTAAGCTCCAACAGCTTAAAAAAAGAGGCTATTATTTCAGATTGGCGTGTGCTGTTGTGTTTCTTACAGGGTGTTCCAGCAAGCACGCTAAGGTTTCTGTTTGAAGGACAGAGAATCGCAGACAACCAAACTCCAAAAGAGGTAAGCTTGTCTCTCCTGACTTTAGCATCGCTTCAGCCTTTTGCTAAAGTTTCTATTGACCCAGAGTGTCGTGTGTTTCTTTAAAGACATACAAGTTTGTTATTTAGACATCTATCTCCTTTTGTAATTATTCCAAGGTTCCTTAAAACTGCAATTATGACTAACATGGCTATCCAAATTACTCTGCTATATTTTATGATCATGATGCGGAGTGCTGAGAATTTGGGGGATATTTATAATACATCAATTTTGGCATCTTAAATTAAGATTTGTAATATTCTGACCTACATAATAATAAATGCTATTTCATAGTACGTTTCTCACAAAGTGCACCACCTAATTTAAAAGATAAAAATAACACATATATTCAATAGCAACACACATGCAGCTAAGCAAATCATTGAACAAACAACTGCTGCAGATCTGGAACAATTAATTGGAACATAACAGCTCTGCAATGTAAACAAATGTAAATGTTAATAAATGTTCTAATACTGCATATTCTGCAGATGTAATTTGATGTAAGTAAAACAAGTGCTATACACAGACAGGGGGAAATGACCAGTAAAGGGTTTGTCATAGTTTTGTAACTGAATATAGAAGAATATTAAAATAGAACAAGAATATAGTGAGAAAGAAAATGTTATGTTTTTGACTCTGTTACTAAAACATGTCTCTCCTCTGCTGTTTCTTCATGTCAGCTGGGGATGGAGGACGAGGACGTCATTGAGGTTTATCAAGAACAGACTGGCGGATTTTGGAATGATTAAACCTCCTGCATTTCTAAATCTTTTTTTTTTTCTTATTTTGTATTTTATTTTGTATGTATGTACGTATTTTTGTTCAGTTTCAAACCATCTGGATCAAAACCGACTCTTATCAGGGCTTCCATGTATGAGGGCAGAAAGGTGAACAGACTGAGGTAAGGATGAGGAAAAGGACAGCGGGTCTCTGGTCCTCTTAAGTGCAGGGATGCTCATGTTGTTGACCCGAGCAATAGCATTCAACGTGAGTGTTATTACATTGACAAACATCTGTTTTTTTTTGTTTCTTTGTCCTGTCTTTTTGGGGTGTCAGCAGAAGCAAATAATGCTATCAAGGAACAATCTGCATTAAAGGAATAGTTCACCCAAAAAGGAAAATGTCATCTAGTCACACTTATTACAGCCAAGACAAACAAAGTTATCACGATACGATATCACACAGTGTGTACAGCTTTGTTTGGCTTTCTCCAAAGAATTATAAAATAATAAAACCAGAAAAAAACAACACTATAATGTCTTCAAACGGCCCCTCCTGTATAATGTTAGTGTTCTGAAACCAAACAGTTAGCACTTAGGGACCAACAAGTTTCATATTTACCAACTTCAGGTGCATTTTGTGATTTTTGACCTCAGAGTGTTTGAAAATGTTTTGGCACTGAAACTAGCTAATCAAGAAGCAAACAGAGACACATGGACCCTGCGGCAAAAAACGCAAAAGTCCTTCAGGCCTCTAAGTTTGAGGTGGCTGAAGCAAAGCTGTGTCTGCTGAGCTGATGTCAGAAATAGTTTTTTGGATGCACTATTCCTTTAAATCTGTGTTTGACTAGCAGCGATTCATCTTCTATTTCCCTTGTACAGGACGTTTGCTTGCACTCCTGTTAATTTTGTTGCCAGAGGAGTTTGACACACCAAGTAAGATGTCAAGGATGCAGTTATTTGTACACGAGGCAGATCAATCCACACACCTTCTGTATAACAACCAGGGCATTTAGCAGACGTTCTTACCCGAGAGAGAGTTTCCTTTGACACAATATGTGCTCCTAGACAGCTGGATTGCTGGGCAGTCCGTCTGTAACTCCTCAACACCACACATAATGGAAAGGAGTCTGTCAACATTTTGTGTCTCTACATTTGAATAATTTGCATTTACAGCCTCTGTGTGCCATTGCAGAGGAACTGCACCCTTCATGAAATTGTAAAACTCTGATAATAATTGACCTGATGTGGTAATATTTGAGATTTTAAACACATTTCTAAATGATAATTGTGCTTTACTTGTATATGTTGTGTTCAGTATTAGAGCGTGTTTGAATGCTATGCCATATGTATCTCCGGTGTCGTCTTTTATTTATATTTGAGGGATTCATTATGTAATGATATATCTAAATATATACCCAATATGGAAATATTTTGCTCTCTGACAGTCACGCAGATGATTCTGTCCTCCAGCAGTTTGTTCAAATTGTCATCTTCGAACAGTGACATGTTATACTGCGGTGTCGGCGCTTGTTTTTAAAAGCTTTTTGTTTTTGGAATGAAACTGTCAATCTGTGTGCTGTATGAAGTTCCTCAAGAAGGTTAGAATCATGAGCAGCCCCAAACTGACCAACAAAAACATGTCTGGTTATTTCCCTCTTCACAAACACTCAAAACGCCAGGTTAAAGCTGCAGTGTGTGATGGTTGAACCACACCTCTGGGACTCCTTTGCTTTCAGTGCACTCAATACAAATTCAGAAGCCTGTCAGCTGTCTCTACTGCCATACATTATATTTTTCAGCATCCATAAACATAGAAGTAAACAACCTTTAAAGGAAGTAATTCTCCTTTTCTAAATGCAGTGATTCTGTGATCACATATCAGCTATTGAATGGTTGTCATTTCCCAGAGGTGTCCTTAAAAGTAAAAGATTTTCTCAACCTGACTGACTGTTCATCATCATCTTTCCTTCGTCGTCAGTGAGCAGCTCAGGTGAACTCCACTCCACCCAAACCCCCAGACAGGAAGGGCTGTGATTTGAGCCATAACGCTGATCTCAGTGAGGCGAATGGACTGTTCATCATTAGAGGAACATTGATACAGATGGTTTGAAATTCTGGAGATGAGCTTTTTGCTTTTTTTGAATAAAATATTTAAGAAAATACTGCTGTGTATATCTTTTATTCTTATTCTAGCATTTTATGTAAAGGCTTCAATGTAAAAGTCCAGCTACAGATTCTAGTTAAATAAATTAGACTTCAGTTTGAGCCCACATAGTAAATAATGGTTTCATTTACCTGAAATCAGGAAGCAACTCATCGTTTGTAAAAAAATATTCAAATCCGTTTTCTTACATTTCTGGATGTTGTAAACATTTAAAAACCTATCAAAATGATTAAAATGAAATCCTCTCACTGTAGTTCAATATAACATATTCCAGTTAATTCACACAGCATCATATATGCAATAAATATCAGATGAAAATAAAAAAAGAAAATTTAGCAAAACTCCTAAACGGTAGTTAAATGTAGTCCATTTAAATTTGATTTTTCTCTCTCTTTGGTTAAAACAGCTGGTATATTTGCAGATGTATATTATTATTATAATGTATTGAATAATTTAGATAAGCAGCCATATAAACACATTTTTACATTTATTTAGGTCATGTATCTCAGCTTTACTGTCCTTGAGTTATTACAACAGCACTTTAGATTTAAATTAAATATTTCAAGGTGTTATATATAATTTATATATATGCAGAGAAAGAATAAATGAGTTTATTGTGAGAGCGTTGTTGTATATGTTGTTCTATGGATCTTTTATGGCTACAGTATTAACACATGGCTTCCTTTAGGACAACCTAAAAAACAAATAGTGAATAACAGATATTTTAATGTTATCAAACTCAGTCTGAGGCACTAATGCATTGGCATTAAGAGACAAGTCATTCAATTCATAAAATCAGATGAGTCCCTGTAAGCAATCAATGAGCTGTAGTGGTTTTGACTGCCTGAATAAATGAAATCAATCAGATATAGGCCCTTTAATGTTGGAAACAGACCACAAACCAGAAGTTCATTTATAAAGTACCTTTTTTACTTTTCTTTCTTCAATTCAATCTCAATTTTCAAATGAAACTCTTCATATGTTAAAGTTGTCATTAGTTGCTAATCTGTGAGTTCAGGTACATGAGTGTGTTAAACAGACTAATCACAAGTGTTCATTAGACTCAAATGCTGGGTTCTCTTTCCCCCCGGTGCTTGTTAAAGCCCCCCTGCTGTCAGTCACTGACTGTGCAGGTAATGACCCGTCCAGGTGCCGTGACCTCACTGGTAACCTGTACATACAGAACATAATCCCAGAGACAACCATGAGGACTGTCCCCACCATCCCGACCCCGATGCCACACCCCACATGTTGAGAATCGGGAGCCTGGGGCATTTTAAACTCAGGGGGGAACTTTATGGTCTGATTGGTCACCACCGAGCTCAGGTTCCACAGGAGAGGTATGAGTGACATCACGGCGGCCGACAGGCACAGCGCACCGGTGGTGAAGAATGCCAAGCGGATTTGGGAGTTCTTCTCCATCCCAAAGTAGACGTTCCTCAAGGCATAAACACCGCCAGCATTCCCACAAAGCCCCACGAGCAGAGACAGAAGCATGAGAACCTGACCTGCCACGATCTCCGGTGGCGTGAAGGCCTCGGTCAGGCTGATGTACCTGCAGTGCATGACCCTAAAGCCAGGGCTCACCAGGGTGTGGCTGTTGAAGCAGGCCCGCCAGACGCCCACCCAGGCCACCCCGGAGCTGATGACCTCCCTGTCAGACACCTGCCACACCCTCCACTGGATGAGTCCAAGGGCCACGGCGGTGAGCGTCCAGCCCACGCAGCCCAGCCAGAGGGCACCGAGCTGGGCGTGGGCGGTGTGAGCCAGGTAGGTCATGGCAGTGGAGCCACGATAGAGCGTCAGGTTACCAAGAAAGTCGTGGGCCCACCCAGACTGGGCATCATCAGGAGATCAAAACCAGGTGGAAGCTTCACCTCTCTGTTGTAACTTCAGAATTCAAATCCAGCAAGAGATTTCTCTCTCTCTCTCTCTGTGGCTGAAACTCATCCCCTCTTCCTGTTTTTCACTCTCTCAGGTCCTCTGATGCTCCTTTGTCACCTGGTTTACCAAACAAGCACCTGCAGCTCCCTCTGAGAGGACACACACACACAGGTGTTCATGAATGAAAACAAAACACATCCTCAGTGGAGCAGCAGAAAATATACATTTCTCTCAAAGACGTTATGCTGTGATGTTTATACCTTATTCTCAAACTATTTGGGCGTCTATTGGGTAAAACTAACTTTACCATATGTTGATGATGTAGAGCTGAGCTTGATGTCCTAAAATAACTTTAGTTATTGGTATCATGAGAACACTTTACCTCCACAGTGATCACACTAGTATCAATGAAAAAGCTTTAAAGTTTCATGGTTGACCTCACTAACAGGTGTATCTAACACACCCATTGAGGAATATATCACAGTAATTCTGTGCTGTTAGGTCAACCAGATGATTCAGATGTAAAACTAATCTCTAAGCTTCTCGACATGGTGGTGGGGAAGTCTTGTGACTCTCATCACCCCTTTAGCCTGGTTTATTACACATCTGGACCATCATGACTAAGATTTATTATGGTTGGTTTAGATGTTAATATGTTACTCTGCAGAATGTCCATATTTGTTTATCACCTTCTCGTGATGAACTTGATTTTCATAAGTATGAGCTGTAAAATAACTGCCTCTTTCTCTTGGTTTGGTCTCTGTGCTTTTCATGCATCAGCTGAAATGGTTTATTTTGTACGTTCACCTCCAGTAGAACATTGTTTTTGCTTTTAAGCTCAGGCTTGACACACAAAGGGGAATAAACTGTGTTTTTATTCGGCTGTATTTCCACGCTAGTGAAACCAGCAGACTACCTTTCTAAAAGTGTAGGAATAATCAAACCCTCACAAGTTTATTTTACGAAGTAAACTTAAGTATAAAGTATTAAAGTACACTCTCAGTAAACTTCTAGTTTAATATAATACTTAATACTGTTCAGTATAAGCCAAGTATACTTGGACTTTTCTGTATACTTAAGCTAAAGAAACTTAAGTATAATTTTGTTAAGTATATCTCTGATAAGTACATAAGTGAAAGCATACTCTCTTATTTTAAGTTTATACTAATAGCACACTTGAATAAACTTTATGTCATAAAGAATACTTTCATCTCTTACTATCTTAATTCATGTTCAATTATTATTCAGCAGCATAAGAGAAAGTTGGACTTCATTTAAAAAGGAAATTATGCTTATCTTGTATAATTTCACAAACACACACACACACACACACACACACACACACACACACACACACACACACGTAGCAGTGAACTCATATCTGCAATATTGTTCTTATCACTTCTAATGTAAAAATTTAAATCATAATGATAAAAACATTATAATCTGTTTTATAAATACAGATTTAGCAACAAAAAAAGGCTTCTGCAAATGAATTTATTTAATTTAGAAAGGATAAAACCTACATAGATATGCTGAGTATATTATTGATCACATCAGATTAAAGCAGGTAACTTCCATTACAGACTGGAAGTCAAACTCTTACCTGAGTGCTGTTTTTTTGAGCCGAGCCGCCTTCAAACTCTGAGACCAGAAACAGACTGAAAACCTGAACAGGAAGGTCTTTTTAGTCACAGACGCAGCACGACACTTCCTCTTCTTCCTACCAATAACCTAGATACAGTTTCCCGTCATGTCGTGAAACTGTAAATGATTGACAGAATATAATAGGCTCTGATGGTGTTATTGTTTTATATACCCTTACTTTCAACTCGCTCTACTTTCTTTTTGTTATTACAGTTCCAACTGGTGATGCTCACATTTGTTTGACATTTGTTTGCTGAAATAATATGATTGTTTAGAAACGTATTAATAATCTAGTTCCAAAATTAAAATTAAAATGTTGATTTAAGTTCCAGTTGTTTTTATTAAATTAACCAGAGCAGCCTTAAAGTGCTCAGTTCAGGACACAAATGTGTTTAAAGATGATCAAAGCTGCACTTAAATATTGCAGTGCAGGTGGAATTCATGTCAATTCTTGCAATTGCAGAAATGTCTCATTTCACTGTATCATGTCAAACTTGTCTGAGGATCTAGTGAACATTGTAAAACAGGAGCCACATGCAGTTTAATCAGGCGAAATAAAACATCACTGAATGATGACAGAATACTTCCCTTGTATGTGCAGCAAAAAAAAACTAAATATGTAATAATGTCTGTTGCTTCCGGTACATTTAAACGACATTCCTTTTACTACATCTGTCATTTTACCAAAATCAAATATAACACAGCACTTCAGAAGTGTATGTTAGCAGGCCACAGTGCCATCCGTCAGAACTAAAGTGTTAAAGTGTGTTAAAATATACTGAAGGTGGAGTCTGAAAGAAAGCCATACACATTGTCCTGGTCCTGGAGGGGCCTGGCAGGGAAATCCAGTTTTTCTCACTCCAAATAAAGCCCTGACCCTGATCCTTAATCCAACAGGTGCAGTAAAAGTCCAGAATGGCGGCTAGGGGTTGTAAAAGTGTGACATGATGTTGAGCAATAGATTAAAATACGTCATCAAAGATTGTAAACACTAGGGAATTTGCTTAGAATTGGTAAAAGTAAGCTGAAAGTTAAATAGATCCGGAGAAAAAAACTTAGTTCAAGAGTATATAAATGTCTTTAATAAGAAATCTGAGTTTAAATGTGTGCTCTGAAGTGATAACCTCTATATTGTTTTGTCAGAAAACACACACACTCTTCCCCAACCCCTCTGTCTCCACTCCCACCTGCCCAACCAAAGCAAACACTATAAACAGTTACTACTTTTGGCTGTTTCAAAGGTCGCATCATAGTCAGTCTGAGACTGAGACTGTAAACTGAAGAACCTGATTGACTGTTTATTCTTCTTCAAATATGTAATTAATTCAAGTCAGGGCAGAAAAGCCTCTAAAACAGCAATCAGAAAATAAACTGTTTCAGGTAAACTTAAATTTTTGCCCATGTGAATTATGGACATATTAATACAACAGTTTTAGTCTGTCGTTGACAGAAATTACTAATTAAATAGGAAATAGAAATGGAGTATTTGGGAGTCCCAATGTTGCATTTTCGTTGTTGGTGATGGAGCAACACTTTGTTGAAATTTGGATCAAAAATCTTAAGGAGTTAAAACTTGCTTTTCTATAATTTGCTTCACTGTCTCTTAGCCTAGCTTAGCACAAAAGACTGGACGCAGTGTCATCTGGAAGCAACTGTCATCCAAAGAACAAAATACTGTCTTATGAACACTTAGTATTTTGCTTTTTGAACTTTTTTTTATTTGTTATTGAGTCCTTTAAGTTTGCTTTTCCTAAAACAACCCTAACCCAACTCAAATTGTTTCAATGTTTTCTAAAATCCAGCTTCATTGTCTTGATTCTAGAGCAGATATTCTCTTAGACTGGGACAAACACACAAGTATAGTAAATAACAGAGCAATCTAATCAATTCAAACAGGTGGGAGGAATCTGTAAAGTCAGGAGCAGATGAGTGGAAATGTGCTGCACGGATATCATGCTGTAAAAACAAAGAAAATGACACAAATGCCACACCACAGAGGTGTGCAGGGTGGCAGTCTTTCAAATGACTGGCTGCTGCTCTGGCTTATATACATGGGGCCGTGATGGGGCCCAGGTGTGTCCAATGCTGCCGATTAGCCTCCGACAGAAAACAGAGCAACAGCAGGTCGAACCGTCACAATATCTGCCTTATTTCTTCTTTCTAGAAAATGATTGAGTCTTGATTTCAAGGAAACACGTTGAAATAATTTGACTGCTTTGGCAGTTTGTCATTTGTTTTAAGAAAATAAGAGCTTAATGACTTGATAAAATAGTTGCTAAGTGGACAGTTCCAGTAAAATAATATCAAACTGACCTACGGTATTAGATAATGTTAAAAAATAACATCACCAGATCTCTCAGCTTTATCATTTTATTGCTTTGAAAGTTGGTGAAAGAGTGCACTGCATACATGAAGTGTGTGTGTGCCGTACACAGCACCAGGACACGCCCGCGTCAGTCCATGAAGTTCACAGTGGTGGGAGGCAACAGTAGGCACGTCTTCAAATAAATACATATATATATATATATATATATATATATATTAAAGTGCTAACTTTTAGATTAACCTCCACAGAAACCCCAGCTGTGCGTCACTCCTTTCACTCTGAGCAAGGAGAAAAGATGAGATGAGTCAGTGCGGTGATGACGAGACTGCCGTCAACGTTTTTGGGAGCTTCAGCTAAAAGCACCAAGTATGAATGAAAACCTGTGAGGTTACAGGCAACAAAACCATCCAGGGAATATTAGCAGTGTATTATGATATAGAAAACAAGTACTGCTGGAAAAAGTCAACATCGTCTTTATGAGAATAATGTCCAGTTATCAGCTCTTAATCCAGCAGAAATTAAAGAGTTTCACTCCAAAATTAGATATTCATCATATGTAAACGTGACGTCATCTGCCCTAATAGAATAATACACTACACAAAGGTTGTAAAAGCAGGAAAGCTAACTTAATATCATGGCTGACTAGAGGATAACAGCATCTTGGAATCAAACTCTTCATCTTATTTTGTTAGAAAACAAAAAGTACGTCATGAGTGGAAATAAATTACTGGGGAGACATTTCTTCTTTCTCCATAGAAGTTTTCTACAATAAATTACTAGAAAAATATTACTAAGATAAAACTTAAAACACACCTGATGGTAATTAATTACAAACCCAGCAACATGCAGCTCATGATGCAACTTAAATAGAACAGAAACACAAATAAAAAAGTGACACTGGAAACACTGTGAGATCTCTCTGGGGTGTTGAGGTGCAAATACATACAGGGCTTAATTAAATAGGATTCTGATTAAAGTTGTACGCGATCTAAAATCATCAGTGTTTGAGTATCAACTTGACAGGAGTTGATGTTCCTGGAGAATGAAGACTTGGAGTCATCGATGATAGAAATGCCTCCAGTAGTGACCAGCATTGATCATGTTTGATACTCCATACATAGATGTTTATGTATTATAATTTGAAAATGTTATAAAGCATCAGTAAACCATGAGTGCTTTGACTTTGGGATACTAATAGCTGTAAAAAAGGGAGAAAATAAACTTGTGAATTTAGGGAAATCTGCTACTCTTCACAGCACAAAATCGACAGAGTTCACTTCCAGAACAAAGCGGGATGAATGTTTCTGAGTTTCTGGTGCAGCAGACTGCAGAAGGAATGAAAGGTCAACATAAAACTTTTGTTTATCCTCTTCAGTACGGTAAAAGAGAAAAGACATTTGTTCCATGACTATGAGCCCATTTTGACTTCAGTAACTTTTTCAGGAATCCTGGAAACTTTTTAGGAAGTTTCCCTGCAACTCTAGACAATTAAAGTTTATTCAATTATTAATTCAGATGCGTACTAATGCAGAACAAACCATCTTCTGGCTCCTTCATCCTCCCTGTCTCTATATATCTTTTGTACAATATCCATTTAAACATCACAGTCGTGAATCAGTTAATTACAAATGACAACACAATATCTCTGTGTTGTTGTCTAGTCATTGTGCAAAAATTGGGCCTCAAAGAAGCCGTCGTTTTTTAATCAATTACCGAACTAATTGACCTCATTTAGTTCCTGAGGCTTCTTAGTTCTTAGAACTATTTGGTTAAAAAGGGCCACATTGGTAATGTAGTACTGAAACAATAACAATACCACTGGCATGAAATAGAGGCTTGAAATCCTCTCAGCCGTGAAATCAGACACAATTTAACAATGACATTAATATAAAAATGCTACATGAATCATCCTCAAATGTAGAAATTGTCACCCAACTGGTGCCTCAATCTGAAAAAAGAAAAAGTATTTCTCAGGTGAATGCTATCAGAGCAGCGGCCTCTGCTCCAGCGGCAGACTGTCCACCAGGCACTTCAGCTGCTCCTCGCCCAGCTTGATCTTGTCCTCTAGTTTACGCTGTTCGATGATGAGGGCTGACTTCATCTTCACAAAGTGGCGGTAGTCGTCCAGGCTTTCTGCGTCCAGGTGGGCCTCCATGATGCAGGAAACCAGCCGCTCCCGACGGTCCAGGTTCTCCTTCAGCTCCTTGGCATCCTCGTGTTGCTGCATCAGCAGCTTGCGCTTCTCTGCCAGGGTTCGCTGATGAAGGATGGATATTAGGAATTAATCAGTAGATCAGGTGGACAGTATGGATGTCATCTATCTGAACAGAATCAGTGTTTTTTCCCTGTTGGATGTTACCTTCTCCTCTGGCGGGGCCTCGTCCTCCAGGCTGTTGAGAGCGTTCTCCACCCGGGCGAGCCGCCCCGACAGCGACAGCAGCAGGCTCACCACCTTATCTAGGTCGCCCACAAACATGCAGAACTTGTCGAGCTGGTTGGCCTGACAGCGGCGCTGCACGGTGGCCTCCACCTCCCGGCCCAGAGCCTCGTTGTCCTCCACGTCCTCCTGCAGGCTGTGCCGTGCCTCCCGCAGCACCTCCAGCTTCCTCGCCAGGCTGGAGATCAGCTCTTGCTGGAGAGCATGAAGAAAACATGGAGAAAAACACATACCTCAAAGCAAATTCAAAAGCAAGTTTCCACTTACAGATGATTAAAAATCCTTTCCAATTTCTGTTGAAATTGACTGACTGAGGCTGCCTGAGGCTGACTGAGGCTGCTGAGTGTTATACATAATATTACATGCTGTCTATCTCTCAATGGGCGAGTTTTACCTTTTTACTGGCGAGGTTGACGTCCAGCTCGTCCTCAGAGTCCTGCTCCTCCAGCTGCTCCTGCATGTCCTTCATCTTGATGAGGAGCTCGGCTTTGGGAGCCGATGTGTTGTAGTAGGAGGAGCTGGGGACCAGGGAGGCTGCTGCTGAAACAGACAAGTCCTCCTCCTCCCTCCTGACACACACACACACACACACGTAAACACAAACACAGCTGAGCAGAGGTTCGGAGACATTTTTGTGTAACCAACAACAGCTGGAATAAAAGAAAAATGGTGTTGGAATAGTGGGAAGTATTCAGCTGCTTCTGCAACGGGCAGAAAGTTACCTACACGTTACAAAACAAGCAATTACAGAGCAGTAGATTAGAGGAGATAACTGTAATGAGACATTTGTCCACCAGAGGGCAGGCTGAGTGAAGGTTGAATAGGCTGGACTGGAAATAAAACTTGAATTAGTCAATAACACTTGGTTTAATTTGTTAATTTAACTCATCCCCTGGTGTTTCCATTCATATAATTGCCACAGACTATTAGTCAGTCCTTTTGCGTTTAATTTGCATTTCTATATTCACATATGCAAATGATATTTTCTGATGATTTTGATTTTGAATGAAGTTAGCAAACATGGTGATTCCTCCTGAAAACAATAGAAAAAAAGGATTGGAGAATTTTTTAACACTTTATCAGAGAAGCTCACATCATGTTGAGCTCTTTTTGTTTCTAAAAATCTAGCTAGTTATTAAAATTGTATAATCACATGATAAAGTCCAGGATAACTGTGTCAACCAGTTAAGAGAGAGAGAGCAAATTCAGTGTCTTGCTGGATAGATACTTGAGGACAAGGAGTTAATATCAGCCCTTTGTCGATGCAATTACTCCAATCACAAAATGCACACAGCATCTGGAAACGTTTCTATGTTTGTTTCTGAAGCTGCTAAAGTTAAAGGATGCAGCAGTTCTAATGTAATAAATGATTTGAATAAATCTGGAGATAGCTTATAAAAGGTCCCACCTGTCCATGCTCCTGGGGGATGAGGTGGGCAGTCTGGAGCCAGAGGAAGCCCTCCTGCGCTGGTGGGCCCCCTCCAGGATCTGCTCCTCTGTGGGGAAGAGTCCTTCCATCAGGTCCATGGTGGTCATCCTACCGCTCTGGTCCAAGATGTCCACCAGAGACTTGTCTTTACCCATGATGTCCCTGGCCAGCTCCTCTCTCTTGGCGTCCTCCTCTGAGCGCCGAGCCCCCGCTGAACTCGACTCCGGGACTGAAACTAAAGCCTGACCCGGCTCCTGAGGGGCCTGGCGGGTGTAGGCGCTGAACAGGGACGAAGCCAGGCGCTCCGTGGTGCTCAGGGAAGGGATGTGGGCCGGCGGTGGCTCGAAGACGCTGCAGGAGTCGCTGCTCTGAGGCAGGTAGGCCCTGCCCTCTCGCTCCGAGCTGCTCTCAGCGTGGACGATCCTCACGGGGACTTTCCTCACCGGACTGTTCACATCCATCTCAGCTGGGAGCGTCGAATCATTTTCTGACCTGGACAGGGAACACATTTCCATATTAAAGCCTGAAACTATTCATCTGCTGGTCTCTAACATCTAAAAACTTGTGACAATGAAGACAGTTTTACTCTAAATTTGTGGTCCTCAGTATGTTATAATGTTATAATTATGTGCCCCATATTAGCTCTTTTCTTATATCAATAATGCTCGGTGTTGTAAATTCCCAACATAAGCTTATTCTAATTTAATGAAGGCAAAACCTTCTTTTAAATGTCATTATTTATAATATTCTTATAATTATTAATTGAGGGACTGAGGATGCATGTTTTTAATCCAACATCACATTTTCACAGTTAACTCATTTTCGAACCTGTAACCTGCAAAATAGCAAAAACAGATGCATAAAATAATGCCAAGACTTGAACTGTTTTGGTTCCCAAACATACTGAAACTTTTTGCCTTGCTCATAGGTATTTTGTTTCTTATTCATCTGAAGACTAAAGTAAACCGACGGGGCAGAACGCTTAAGATGAGGGGCTGTAAATGTTTCACATTTTTCATGTTTAACTTCAGTCGAAGGTTTAAAGCTTCAGAAATCGCAGAGTATGGAAACATTTCTTAATACACATCAGAGCTACGCAGTCGAGCGTTTCTAATTAAAGGATGGATCGTTCAGTAGAACTGCAATAGAAACCAAAGGTCACAGCAGCCATGTGGCTTTAACTAAATTACAGCCTCCAGTCCGATTTGCCTCAGGCCGCAGAGGCAATCGACGACAAGCACCATCAAACTGTGATTTTCCTCTCCGTGGGCACATTTCCATCAGCTGACAGAAGTAGCAGCATTTTCACAGTTAATTCCTTTGACACTTTTTATGCTATTTGAGGTCAAAGGTCTGACGTATCAACATGATAATCTTTTCTTTCTACACTCTGTTTGTATTGTTTATCAGTGCCGGACTTGAACTTGTTTACCTTAAATTCAAAGCCTCCTCTACTAGAACAGAAGAGAGAAGCTTTACGTAACGAGGGGCGGTGAGGAGACCTGAAGCACTTTGGCTAAGCTGCTTACCTGAGCGGTGAGTCATCCTGCACGAACACGGCCGGCGGTTTGTCGGTCAGTCTCAGCGGGGCAAACTGTGGCGAGGGAGATCGCGCTCGATCAGTCGCAGGAAGAGACAGAGCGGCCGTCCAGGGGGAGAACAGGGATGACGAGGAAGGTGGCTGCGGTTGCTCCTTCTCCACCTCGTTTTCTCCACCTCCTCTGCTCATATCTGCTCTGGACGTCCTGCTGAGGTGAGGGGAGCTGGCCGGGGCGGGGCCAGCTGAGGAGTTCTGGGCAGTAGCATGGTACTGGGTGTCAGAGCTGCAGCTGGACAGAGGCTGGAGCGCTGTCGGGTCTGCCTGGGCGCCAGCGAGGAATTCCTGGGAGGAGGATGTGGTCTCTGGGCCTAAATGGGGCCTGGGCGGAGGCAGGAGGCCCTTGGTTTGTGGAAGCTGGGATAGATGCTGGGATCCTGGGTTGGGGCTGAGGCTGCGAGGGCCTGAGGAGTGTGTGGTGTGGGAGGGATTGGCAGCGTCTGGTTTGGTCCTGTGGTCAGTGAGGCCTGGGACCGGGCCCTCGTTTCTGGGGACTGTCAGGCCCGACTGTGGGCTGTGGTGAGGCTGGTATTGCAGCCTGCTCTCTGTTTTTCCTCTAGAGGTCAAAGCAAAGACAAACTTCATCAGTACCTGAGGGAAAAGTCTAATTTTACCTTCTTCACAAAGGAGGTCAAACATTTGTCTTTCTTTATAAAGCTGTTCAAACAACCGTGTCTGTTTAAATTGCTTCAAGAAATGTTCCTCCCTCTTGTGTATAGCTTTGTTTATGGTGCAAGAAGTGTGTACTTTGTCCCTTTTTATATATACAACATCGGTTTAGAAGAATTTTCAAAGATGTTTAGACATCTCTGAAAATATATATGAAAATATATTACAGGTTCCCGAGTAGAAAAGTTAAGAAAAGTTTGTTTACACATGGGATACGATCCATGTGCTGCGTGTTTTTCAGTGGTACTGGGAAGAAATTGGGCTCCAAGTCAAACTCCATCAAGACACCATGAGTCAGAAGTACTCTGGCAGTTTTAGTACATCTAAAAAAACAGCAGCTAAGATTTTTATTCTGCAATTCTGTGGGCATGTTTTTGACAGAATCAAGCTTGCTAAAATGAAGTTAAACAGTAAATTCAAATGCTCATCATTTTAGAAAATAAGGACCATGTTTAAGACTGATGTGCAAAGTTCACAAGAAGTTGTTTACCTGGCTCATGTACCACCATGTTTCCTCCACTAACATGTGTAATTTGTTTATTTGAACCACATTAGTGGATCCTCTGCCTGTTGACTTGTAGCTTTAGAGGCTTTAGAGGTGTGTTTGCTGTTCACAGTGAGTGTTACAGTTTAGGAAACCCGAGCCACAGGTGGGAAAACCAAACACAGAGGTTGGATTACACCTGAGCAGAGACAGAGACAGTGACAGAGTCTGACTTAAAGACACATCTCACCTAAACAAATATTTTGATTACACCATTATTTACCTTTTAAAAAAAAGACTTATTGTAGTTATCATGCATCAATGTTTACAGGATCAAATTCTCTGCCATACACGGAGTGATATGATTACTGTTTAAAATAAACTGAGGACAAACTGGATTTTGAAAGGAAAGTTCCCCATTTTGAATCCTAAACATATCCTATAAACCATCAGAAATACTGTTTCCCTTCATTTATAATCAGATAACTCTCTAAATTTACCATGCTGCTACAGCTTCTTATTGACTTTAAATCAAGACATTTAGCAGACATGACTGCAGAAATTAGACTCCTTTAAATATTTAAATGTAATGCTTAATATATTCCATAATTTGACAGATTAAGAGAGGCCACTGAAATAAACCTGACATTAACTGGTTGAACCATGTTATCATTAATGTATCGGCAGGCTGAGAAACAACACTTAGGGCTTCATTAAGGGTTTTTTATCTTTTAATCTTAAAGTGAAATGGGCATAAAATAAATTAGGGGTTTTGGTTAATGATGAATATATAGCAAAGCTGCACAAATAAGCTCAGTCTTCAGTGGTTGGGATTGTATCTTGTTTAAACACCACCCACTAAAAAGGTGCATGAAATAAAACTAGAATAAAAAGGAACTTGAGCAACAATTCAGATATCTTCGTGCAAGTTTTGCTGACACTTGTGGTTGAACGTCGTATTTCCTGAAAGGTGTTTATGTCACACAAAGAAACATGTCAACAAAGGAACAAATGCTGTGGATTAATTTCACCATTTAGCCAAGAAAGTGATCATGTACACAGCAGATAAGTGTTCATTTTCAAAAGCAGCTTAAGGATAAAATGATACACTCTCCACCCGCCGTATATCACTTGTAATTGCACAGACACTTTTGTAAATCTGGGTGTAGTTTACGACAGGAGTCCAGAAGATACTGTTCACCTCAACATGAGCTCCAACAACACAAGATAAGGTTGGGAAGAGATCTAGTATGACAGAAAATGATATTTTCCTTTTAGTTCAGGAAACCTGGAATGAGAAACTGAGACGTGTTCTCACTCTGCCCTGAAATCTCACCTCCCAAATACATTCCACATTTACATGAAACTTCACATGCATTTCTTCCAGACAGAGCGAGCAGGGTCTGGTGGACACTCTGGAAAGTGCAGCGATCAACTGTTTTACTTGGCAAACACTGTGCCATCCTGCTGCCCTTCAAGGCGTTGGATATTTATTAGGGCTGGGAAGATTCACCTATCTCCTGATTCGATAGTATCACGATATTTGGGTGCCGATTCGATATGTATTGCAATTTTTAAGTATTGCGATTCGATATTACGATTTATTGAGATTTTTGTTAACTTTTTTAACACTAGACCATGAGAAAAAGTTGAATCATTCACTTTTAGGGACTTTTAATTTGAAAAATATCTAAATTAATACAGTAAAAATGTTTGATTTTCAGCATGTATGTAGTCAGAGATGTCCTGAAGTCAAATATATCAATCATTGTCAGGAATTATTCATTTATAAGGGACATATAATGTTTTATACTTCTGGTGAATATAATCCAATCAGTCTTATATCCATATAAGTATTTTGTATATACAGTTCCCTTTGTTAACACCTTATTTTGAAAACCGGACGTAGTCACACGTGTCTACTTCCTCTCACTTCTCCAAGGTGGTCTCTAGCTCTCCCGTCAGCTCCGTTCTCTTTATACATCCATGGTCAGCTCCATCGGGGGCGTTTGAATGCATTTAACAGAAATGTCAGTATCTGGGTGCTCTACAGTCGTAGCGTCGGCCCATTTGACCACGGAGATGAGAGTGACGGCCGGCTTGACCGCACGTTACCGCGATACGATAACGTTTCCTGTCCGTGACAGAGTTAGCATGCAGCTTTAGCCGTGATGTCTACCTCTGCTTTTCCTGCAATGTGTGAAACCCAAAGTGTTTCCATACTTTACTGGATGTGTAGTGTTTACCACGCTGGATTTAACATGTGAGGGTGCAGGTCGTATCCACGCCGACCCTCCGCTGTTTTCTACTTTATCGTTTCAACACGCTGAGGTTTGTTTTGGTTGACGGATAGGAAACGGATATGACGTCACGTTACTCAGACTACAACAATAAAAGCGGTAACTTCCTTCTACCTCCAAATAGACTCAAATGAAGTTTAATATATCGATTCTGGCATTAAAAAATAAATTTCAAAAGAAAAAAAAAAATTGTGATACATAGGTTAATTGATTTTTCTCCAACCCTTACTATTTATCATATTGAGCAAACACTGTGCGTTAAAAGTAAAACAGTAAGAGTGATGAGTTAATTTGTTTATTCCACTGATTGATTGCATCCTTTTTAGTTTGTTGTATTTTTTTCTTATTGTCTTCTGTATTATTTAACTGTGTTGTATTTATATATACACATATTGTAAACCTTAATCTCACCTGTAACTGCTCTGCTGGATGTGAGGGTCTCCCCATGGTGAAGGAATATTCTGCAAAAGAAAGGCAAAGGGCTTCTTCGCTTAACTCTGCAAATCCAATTATGAACTCTTGGATGAAAACATCGTCTTACTTAATAACTTACAGCTAAAAGTTTTATCTTCATGCCAGCCATCATTACTAAGCATCTCATGTTAGTAGAACAGACTCATACATGCACATAAATCATTCAGTTATACAAACAGCTATATCTTCTGGGCTTCTCACCTGTGTATAGAAGTCTGCAGAGGGAGAAGATCGGGATCTCTCGTGGATGCACACTGTCTTGTCCTCAGCATCTGCGTCCAAGATGTTCTCCGCCGAGTGATACCTCCCTTGCGTCTTGGTCTCTGATGACTTCTTCTGTTTGTTCCACGTGGCCTGGTACTCAGCGAAGGTCCCAAGCCTCTGCTGCTCTAGTAAGACCTGCTTATGTCCAGGGCTGAGGTATTTGGGGTCTGTGGATGGGTGAGCTTCCTCGGGCTCTCCAGAGGGAGTTCTTTCTTTGGGTTTGCCTTCCTCACCAAGGTCTGCCGTCAAGTTTGTACCCTGACTGGACTTCAGCACAGGCCTGGAAAATGCTGGTTTGGCCTCAAAGAACTTCCTACGCTCTCCGAAAGACCCTGTTTGAGGTTCTCCCTCCACTCCCACTTTGTCTATCTTGTCAGGCTCTGAGAAGGAGTGCATCCTCTTGGCCAGTGGGAAGCGCTTACGTCCTCTAATGCGTCCATTGGTGGTTTTAACTATCGGCGCCTCTGGTCCAAGAGGCTCAAGGTCTCGTCTCTGGAAAGAGGTGGCCTGGAGGACCCTGGCCTGCGCCTCTTTTAGGTGGTCTTTGTAGGTGTTGGAGAAGGAGACACCAGAAGACGTAGATGACTTTGTGGATCTCCACTCCTCTGCCTCCTCATCCTCGGCATCACATGTCAGGGTTGCAGCGCTGCGGCTCTTTTGCAGCTGGGCTCGCTTCTGCTGGATCTCATTGCGGAGGGTGGTGGCATAACGGTCGCTGCGGCGATTCGATTTTCCACTGCTGGCGGCCACGGTGTCACCGGTAACCTGGGTGGATATGACACCTGTGGTCGTAGCTGCTGGTTGCCTCACAGCCAGACTCCTACTCTCCTGGGCCAGGGAGTGGAGAAGTGGGGTTTTCATTGGGGATATCCGCTGATCCTCTTGAGGGACCCATGGGTCTTGGTGCCTTGAAAGACTGACCTTATGATCATTACTTTGATGTGTTGGGAAATGTCTTTTCGTGTCATTAGCGTGCCCTTCACCTCTCTTTGCAGCATCCTCTGGGCTGCGGCTTCGAACAGAAAGTTCAGAAGTTTGGTGGTCATAATGTAGACCATTCCCCACATGGGAATGGCCACTGCGCTCCTTATTTTCACTATAAGGCAGCTGGGATTGAGGTAGAGAGTATTTTGCCTTAACGTTTGTCTTCAAGGAACCTGGGAAGCCTGGTTCATTGCTGTTTACCCAGTGGGGTTTCTCTGTTTCCCCCCTTCGGCCCTCTGCTTTGCCCTGCCTGGCCTGGAGCGCTGCAGTCTGAACCGAATGCTTGTTTGCCAGGCCATAGTATCTGTTGTGCCCCCCATTCTCCAGGTTTGGGTTTGCAGCAGAACTTGCCATGGATGCTGTGGAGTGCCGGACGTGTTTGCGGCTGAAGATGTTTGTGGGCAGATCCTGGAGGCTGCGATAGTAGCTTCCTACACTCTGAATCTTGGTGGGAGGAGCTGACCTGGTCTGCAGGTAGAGGGGGCTTTCGTCACTGTATTGCCTCTGGTGGGCAGGTAGTTTGGTGTAATGAGACTGTCTGACATCATTGCTGGACAGGGAGAAGAGTTTGTTGGGGTGCAGCTGATTGTGGTTGTGGTCAGCTGCCGTGTTGGGATGGAGGAAGTCTTTGGTGGGCAGGGGGTTTAAGCTACGTCGGGCCTCTGAGGTTTTCTCCTGGTGAGATCTGAGGCCATTCTGGTCGTTATTTTCTGTCAGCTTTTCAATTGACCTGCCGTGGGTCTTTGCTGGACCACTAGGCCCCTCAGAGTAAGGGAACACCTTTGTGGCGGCAAAACTGTCACTGCGCAGGGGAGGAGGTGGGGGAGGAGGAGACTGGGACTTTTTCTTCTCTGGTACCTGCCACACTGGGCCGATGCTGGGTCTCCCTGCGACGGAGACCCGAGAGGCTGGCTGCTCCTCGCCCCGTGATCCCTCCCAGCCTCCGTTCCCCAGCGTCGGCTGAAGGTACCTGGGCCACTCTGCCTGCTGAGGCCCTTCACTCTGAGGACCCTTGAAGAAAATGTTTTCAGTGCTGGTACTTTTCCTATCAGATGTGCTGGGGTCATGAACAGGAGGGCTGGAGGTGCTAGAGAAACAGCTGAACCCAGAGTCTCTTTTGCCTCCTGGTCCACAGAGCGGCTCAGCACTGCTGATGTATTTAGTTGGGGAAAGACGTCCTGGTGGGTAGGGATGAGAGGGACGCTCCAGTCTCTCCATGTTGTTCACTGAGCTGAACTGGCTGCTTAGCTGATGCTGGGTGTTCTGGTCCCCTTGACTGGACGACTCTTTGGGCCTGGTGTGTAATGTAAAAAAACGTAAATAAACCTACCTTTAGTACTTTATATTTGAGAAGTTACTTAAATGACTTTTATTTAAATAAGAACAAACTTCACACAAAACCACCATCACTAACTGAATATGAATTTCCTGCCCTGTTTAAAGCCAAGAGAACCTAGACTAGTCTCACCTTGCTTCATGTTTTGGCTGCCAGACTGGTGCTGTGGTGGCCTCTCGCCCGGCAGGCTCTGACTCCTCTTCTGTCAGCTTGGAGGAGTGCCAGGAATGAGGGCGCGAGCCCGGATCATTCTTCCTGCAAGACAGAGAGGCAACCAAACACTTTACACAAGGGAGTATTTGACATTGCAGCCGTGGAGTGCAATGGCTGAACATTTTTTCACGCTTTTTTTTGCAGCCCCATCATTCTCCTCCAAGAGTCCACTGTGCACTCTGGCACTCAGGGTTGAGGTGTTACTTTAAATATTCCTACTTTAGCAACAAGTCCACAGAATTTTGAAGTTGCAAGGATTCTCCAATAAAAACCTTCATATATTATTATTTATTGCAGAGTTACACAGATATTCGTTTGAATGGGTTTTTGTCCAGGAGATTAAATCTCCCAACAAACAAAGCAACATTTGCAGATGAAGAGTCAGATCCCAAATTAGTATTTATTATGTCCTTCAATAAGGATCCAAACTCACGATTTAATGAGTTATTAATATTTATAGTTATTAAGTATTATTACACAATAACAATCTGCTAACAACATGTGTTGGGTTGTTTGGTAGGACTGTGCACTTCAGTTGCACTCATATATATTTTGGGACCTATTAAACATTTTTCTAGGTATTTATCTCAAAGTTTTGGCCTGGAAATAAAATTAATTTCTCACATGTTGTTATAATATCATCCTTACCTTGGAGCTAAACTGAGAACATTACTGTACTATGCACTTTGCTCACACCAAACTTGCACATACCCTTTGAAGCGGTTTTTCCTGGAGAGCATGTTGAAAAAGAAAAGAATTACATGTGTTCAACATCCTAATTTCACACCACATACTAAACCAGAGAAACTTCATGACCAACTAATAGCTATGAGGAGGCTGAACATCACTGGGCTGAACACAACTTTAGGGTCAAAATAAAATAACACAAATCTGCTAATACAACTAAAGGATATTTGCTTTTGACAACTGGCACCATACTTATAATAAATAAGTAATAAACAGTGTGAAATACAAAGGAAGGAAGGAGCACACAGCACAAGGTACAAACTCGATCACTTCAACAAAAACTACCAGCAAACACAACGGGATGTGGCTGGCTGTTGGTACCTCATAGAGCTTCGCAAAATCTTAGTGAGAAAGCTCCTCGCCACATGAACCTCGCTTTCTGACGGCATTGTGCGTGGCGATACAACATCAACCATTTTAGCCCTGATGGGCATCGAGTGAAGCAGGGAGAAAAAGGAAAAGGAGAAGGAGGACACGTCAGCATCAAAAGAAAAGAAAAAAAGAAAAGAAAAGAGAAGACAAAACACAGACTAACACATTATCGAATGCAATCTTTCTTCTTTCTAAAGCAGCAATAGGAAACTAGAGAGCCTGAGGGCTGGCCAGAGAGCATCATCGTTTTGCTTTTAATGCACCAAATAAAAACCTGCTTTAAGTTAAATGTCAAACTAAAACAAGACAATGGTATACCTGCCGGCCCACATGAGTGATGCAGGCACCCTTTGGGTCACTCAGAAGCAAGACGAACCACCCCTCTAAGTTGCATCAATGCTCGACTGATGATGTCGGAGATTTCATTTAATTACAGCTGCCTCATAAGGACAATCTTAATGCTGAAATGTCGCTGCATTCTGGGCCAAATCATGGAGCTGACTTTCTCACAGAATTCTGTTTTAAGTTTAACAGGCATGTATTTAGTGCCTTGCCCAAGGAAACTTCATATTGGCTGTTGGGTGGAACCTCTTATTGTGAAGGGCTTTCACAACAGGAGAGGGAGACAGATCTGTCACAGCCATATGGCCCAGACAAATTAGAAATAAAAATAAAAGCTCTTATAAGGACAAACTGTGAATGCTTTGGAATCTTTTAAAATACTGTCTTCTTTAAAATGTCAAATGCTGATATTTGAGATTGTTTCCCAAGTTCAAATGTCAGACCGACGTGAAATATCTCAGCCAAATGAGATTTCATTTGCTTTGATTGAAACTTTAACCCTGCCAGGTCATGATGGAGACACTGCATTCCTTCTGCAAAGGAATGCAGGGAGGGACACATCTATGTTAGCCATCTCCCAGGAGTCTGAGAGTCTCCTTGTGGAATAAAGAAAGTATTTCTAACAATACTTCACCTGTCTCCGATTTCTTTACTGTTGCTGCTTTGTTGCGTATAATCCCTCAAGAGACAAAAGAGATATTTGGTACCAATCCTGTCAAGGTTTTGTGGTTTGATGATTTGTTGTTTTTCAATATTAAGAGTTTTATCCTCATTTTACATAATTACAATAAACACAAAAACATAAAATCTAAAGAGTGCATAAAATTAGGGAGAAAAAGGAAGGGCAAGAAAACAAAGGTCAAAGTACAACACAACCAGTGGTTGCAGAGGATTTTTCTCTGGAACTCAATGCTCCATTTAAACCTGAGTAAATACTTATTCAGGATTTATTGTGGAATAATGATTTATTGGAAACTTTGCATGCATGGTAGACAATTTCAGCATGCTCAGCTGACTTGCTTTTCACCGACTAAAAATCTCACTAATTGGAATTAATTGGAGGCACATCAAATGAGCCTTCATCATTTTCCCTTTAATCAGTCTGCTTATTAACTTATTAACTGCTTTCTTGTAACCTTCCTGTGAATGTACAGTTCCATATCAGTTCCCTTTTAGGAAATAAAAGCTTTTCTACATATTTCAATAAAAATACTTAAATAAGAACCAAGTTTGAGTTTCTATTTGGGGGGTCAGGTTTGTTTTTCTTAGAAAAGCATTAACAAAAGCATGCACATCCAGACGATATATACTAGGTGCTGGACAGACACACATGTAAAAGACGGAATAATGGAGTCCACACACTTCTGCTCCCATGAACAAGTAATTACCACCGGTGACGTTTGTAGCACTTCTTCAAACGTTAGTAACCAGTGACGTGTCGAGCGTCTAGCTCTTCTTCAGATGTCAGTAACCGGTGACCATCTAAAGGAGCACTGTTCACGCTCGAAACATCACCGGTGGTAATTAAATACTGTATCTGTATCTAGTAGGTGGACTCCATTTTTCCGTCTTTCACAGGTTTGTTTTTCAAACTCCAGTTGACTGAGGGCCCCAGGAAGACTAGAGGCACATCCATGTGCTTCTAATGGGGATCCTTAAATAAACTAAACTAAACTGAGTTTGATTTTCAGTATGTTTTTTAAATTAGCATCAATTTATCATTACAGTAACTTAAGCTGGATAAAACTGCACAATTAAAGTTTCTTGTGCAACCAAACAAGTGCTTATCTGCAGGCCTTTGAAGGTTGAATGCACCTGAAGAATCGCCCACGTCTATCTCCGGCTAAAAACCAAAGCATCGACACAACTCTTCTTCTTTAGTGAACTTCAAACAAACCAAAACTGTGAAAATGTAGGAAAAGGCTACAAAGTAATGGAACAGCAAACATCCTGAACTGTTTAACTTAAAAACCTTCTCTCCCTCTGCTCAATGTGACACACAAAGTGAGAGTTGCACAATGGAAATGCAAATGTCACTTTTTCTAAAGCGTTGAGGGTCTATTGTCAGGGGATACAGCTGCTCTGTCACAGATATTCCACAGGGGAGGAGACGCCAGCGTTCACTACCAGGATATACGAGCCCATTCAAGAAAAGCACTCAACATTAGACTGAAACACAGCTGACCCAGTTGGCTGCTAGTACATTCGTCTGAAGAAGCTGAAGAAGTGCAGTAAGAGATTTTCTGACATTAAGAAACTAAAAAAATGAGTTACATATCCGGCTTCTTCAGGTCCCTCCAATACCTGACTTTCTTATCTAATCATACCAAAAAATGCTCTTCTCATTGAGCATCATTCACACCACAAAAACCTCTAGAGATCTGACCAATCTGGCATTTTTTAGACTAAATGATAAATCAATGAATTAAAAAAAGCATTGGTAGATGAAATGAGAGTAAAAATAAACAAATCCCTTGCAGAGGTTATTAAATTTGATTTAAACAGGGAGGTGGCTCAGAAAAACATAACTAAAAAGTCAAGTTAAGTGCAAATCTCTGCAAACACTGCAAAAAGCTGCATCTTGTTAAGTCCTTTCTGTCTATGGTTAAGTATTAAAACCTTATTTAATAACACAAGTGACATAACCGGCCACTGAATACTTCAGCCTGGAAGTATAAATACCTGAAACAAGCTGATTTGTATTATAAACAGGTTAAAAAGGAGACTTCTGCAGCGTTGCCTGGATGAAGTGAAATGGAGCAACAACATGACAAGAAAACATGGTAACTTACCAACTACCTCAAATAGTTGGGTTTGTGTGTAAGTTGTCTTTGTGCTATACACCAGTCGTGGTTCAAAAAGGACACTTCCACCTCACTTCTCCACAGCCTCTCGGACTCCTTCAGAAACACATGAGGACAGATAGAAAGACGCACTTTGACACCACAGCTCCCAGCAGTCTGACAGAGAGGAGCGCTCTGAGGAATCTGAAGAGCTGCCGACCCCCTCGTCCTCCTCCCAGTATGAACACAAACACCCTACACCTTGTGCTGGGGAGGAGATTTCCTCTGGGATTATAAAGGGGGATTTGAGGCGAGGGGAGGAGTTATTGTCCTGCCCGGCGTCCTTGCTGTAATCTAGTGTTTGGGCTGCAAGTTGCTGGGCCTGCAGAGCTGCTGCTGGGGCTGCTGGGAAAGTAAAATCAACGGGATGTGAATACTACAACAGCTCACAGTTTGTCACAAGGTAGAGAGATAAAAGATTCAGGCATACTGGCTGTTCACGAGCCTGAGAGCAAGGCAGTCACAGAATCAACAATCATTTTGTGTACTGCAAAGATGTCTTTATCAAGTCACCTTTGTCTTTTATTTTCTTATAGCAAATGACAACAGAATCTCAATTTGTGTCCAAGTATTTAAGATGTATTTCTTTGCACCAGATGTTTTTAAGGTTTAAACTTTCTTCTAAAAGGTAGATGCATTGTAGCACTTTCTCAACCAAATGACGCCAAATTTCAACCTAGATATCTAAATTGCTTACTGGGAAATATTAGCTTTTTTTCTGGCTCTGACTATCAGATTTGGATACTGGGTAAAATGTGATACCAGAACTGGTTTTGCCCTGTTATCGGCCTGGTATCTGATACATTCCATCACAACTCTATATTTCACAACCCTGTTTTTCTTTTCAAGATCTACTTCAGTGTCCTTGTCAGGAAACACAGGAATGTTTGGCCCGGGCCCACGTCTGTTTTGAGAGATACCAGCCAATGTCAGGCTGAGGGGGAGGAGGGAGGCACATACTTGGACACTGCTCCACCATGGAGAAACTCCTCCACTGCAACACAAATCATGTGTGTTTGAAGGGAAGTCAGTGCTCATATTATCCTGAGTCAAGGTGTTATTTTAGGTCTCATCAAATCTCAAAATGTTGGTGGAATTTGGTTCAGCCACGTAGGAAATGAGGCAACCAAGCTTCTTCACAGCATCCAGGCTGTAAATTAGTGCACTGATGTTTCACATGACACCAACCCCTTCACCACCACCAACATGTGGCTGTTGTGAATGAGGAGGGCTGTAATAATGGGAAGGAAATACATATCTTGAAAAAGAACTAAGGGTAAAAAGGGTAAATGGTAAAGGCATGTGTAGAGTGCAACAAACCACACCCTTTTATGAAATTATTAACATTTGCTACCCCCAAATGTCCTGCCCTTGGTGTTAATCAAGTGAGTGTGATGACACAGGTATATACTGTGAGATTATATTCATTTATCTACCGTCACAGATTCTCACCTTGATTTGTTATTTAGTTAATTAAACATACCAATATATATTGATATTACAAAATACACGTTTTTTTAATTGCAAAGGATCGCCTCGCTTCCCAGCATTGGACGCTTGATGAGGTGCCACTAGACACGAGGCACCTGATTGGACGAACGCTTTCCCTCGTGGGCTGCTGCTCCCAGCTTTCAAACTGGAACCAACATGGCGGCTCGTTTGGAAACTTTCTTCTCTTATATCACGAAAATAGTTCAGAAAACATTTTATGTGAGAACTAAACCATGCAGTTGTCTATACTGTATATCGACAACGGTTAGTTTCAAAATTTCTTGGGGGTTTCCAGAAGCGGCAGGTTGTGCCAAATGCCCCTGATTTGCATAGTGTAGCCTAGACCTCAACTTTATGCAAATGAGTAGCGGCCAACATGACACCCCTACTCTCGAACTGCGCTACCACACTACCAGAATGCATTGCACGGCTGCTTACATAAACAATAATGGGATGCGTGGAAAAGACGGAGGCTGTGGACGCGTACCATTAGCATCTTCCATTTGGATTGATCACTGGCTAAAAGACCCGTGTATGCACCTGCTATATTTTAACAATTCAACTGCTAGGGGGCGCTCTTCCTGTGGTCATGTATCACAATGAAGAAAACTCTTTTTCTGTCCCTATATCATATATCTGTTGATGTCTTACAAAGAACTGAGGAACTCAGCAACAATGCAAACAAAAGTGATGTACAGTTAAGTAATTAACGGATGTGCAGAGAGATATGTAGATGGGAAAAGACCAAACCCAAACAGGCAGCAGCCTGTGGGGCCGTTCTCGCCCCACTGAGCTCTAAACACGGCGACACAATAGAAAGTGCCAGCGTCATCACAGCTGGGCTTATCGGTGTCACTGCCTGCACCGGCAACAAAGAATAAAAAGAGGGGGAGAATATAACTTTGACACAATGCAAACCTGAAGATGAGCAACAGCTGGAACATCTGGCTCTGTTCTCACAAAATCTACACTGATATCAAGCCAATAAAGGGCTTTTTTATATAAATGTCCACTTCACTGCAACAGTCTGCAAAAACTAGGGCTTTAACTAACTAAAAAAAAGGACAGAAAACAGTGAAAAAAGCCCAAGTTGACATATTGCAGTTACTTTCTTTGTCCGACCAACAGTGCAAAGCGAGATATTCAGTTTACTACCATAAACAATGACAAACTGCAAATATTTACATTTGAGAAACTGGAACAAGCTAATTTTCAGTGTTTGCAAAAAAATAACTGATGAAATATGTATTTGTTGTTCAACTAATCGAATAGTCAGCTATTCATTTCGACTCTAAAACCTTTAAGGAAATTTTAGCTCTCATACATTTGTTTACTATCGCTCATCCACCCAGCTGTTAATATGAAGTATGAAAGAGATGATAGCACAACCTTAAATAACCCTGGTTGCTGTTTTCCTGCCAAAATGCTGGGCTTTTCCACACTGTCAAAAATAAAATGAAAACACATACATTCATTTTCTATTGCATTATGTGGGAGTGAGGGGTAAGTGAGACAAGCGGGGAAATATGTTGAATATTTATGTAAAATATTAGCCTTTACAACTCCGTATTAGTCAAACTCTGATGGTGACTTGCTAAATGTTTCTGCTTTTTTCTGCATAAATGTCAAGCCCTGATGTGGTTTTGTAGAAATGATGAGATCTTAGTGCAGATTTTCCGATTTTAAAAAGGGTTTTTCAGCATTGTGATAAAGTGACAATGTTCAGAAATGGCCTGTTTTCTCCTGAACTGCTGCATTTACTTGAAGAGAAAAATAAATCTAGTGCATATAACCCATGACTCAGAGTGCATTTTGATGTAGATCTGGATCCAGATGCAGAATAAAAATGTCTTAAGATTTAAAAGTATTCTCTTTTCTAGTCTGTGAATAAAATAATTCCTCTTTATTTTTAGGCTACAAATATTTCCTGTAAACTGCTGCTGATAGATGGGTCAAATAACACTTGTTGCTCATGGACACTTCTTCAATCAATGCAATCTGAAAATGCTTCATATCTGTAGTTAAGGCTCAGCTGCTGACCGGTTTAAGAGATGTAACAGTGTTTTAACACACATTTTCTGACTTGTAAATTCACACAGAGCATCTCTGCAGAAGCTGAAGAGTCAGTTAGAAACATACAAAGATTTAGTTTAACTTCAGTTTACCTGCACTGTTGTCATATATCCTTTTTCAACCTTCAGATATACCCTCAGGACTTTAAAAGCAGTTTGTCAGGTTTTCTTTCTAAATTTACAGCTGATTCTTTTGGGAAAATGGGTCACTGCCTATCAACCTTTATGTGTCATCTGGAGGAAGAAAACCTGCCGTTATCTCAAACTCATTCACCGCTTCCTGATCTAATCCCACTTGTCAGGAAACCAATGATTGAATCAGAGGAGACAAAATAAAAGAAATAGAGAAGAGGAAATACCTGGAAGTGAAAATCTTCTCTTTTATCTTCTAAAAACCAAACATGTCCAGAGAGAGGGGAGAAAAGCAGACAGGAGTGCCCACTCTGTGCTTGTTGGAGTAGCCTAAGCCCCTGAAAACAATGGGCTCTGCTGATATGGCCTATCCCACTAAGCAGTGTCAACTCACCTAGGCAACATGGGCAGTACCACTCTTCCTGCAAACAGGGGAGGACGCCTGAAAAGAAGCAGCTCTGAGGGCGACCCAATGATCACTCGGGGCGAGTTTTTAAATGTCCCTCTCAACACGAGCCTGGCGATTGCTCTCTAAACCCCCTCAGATCAACAGCTTCCTCAGCAGAAGCAGGTTGTGGAAACACACCAACGGTCCACCTTTCCCCCTTGTTGACTCAACCCACTCTGCAAAGCTGAGCCCACGCATGTGGCTTTGCAACTAGTAATTGGATTCAGGCTTTAAGACTGTTGCCATTTGCCAGTGAGCATATAATTCTGACAGGACAGGACATCAGTAACACATGCAGTAAAAAGGGTTTAAAGAAGCAACTACAGAGGTTATTCTTATAGAGAGAAATATATAAATGAATTATCAATACACTTTCTTATCAGCATGGATGATTTGTTTTGCTGTTTGATGTGTTTCTATCATGTTTGGTTTGGAGTGTATAACATTTGTTGAATATTAAAAACACTACTACTACTACAATACTAAAAACAAAACGAGCAGACCAGCCAGGTTATTTTTAACCCACCAATGCCTCTTAGGGTTAAGAGGCTAATGTGGACCCCAGTAGTAGTGTCCTAGTGGAGGAGTATATGTATTTCACTCCTGATTATAAAAGGTTCTGTTTATGCACATTACTTCCTCACTTCAGTTTAAACCTGATCCTGATGCGATAGTAAGCCCAAAACCTGGAATTAAGTTGTTTAAAGGGAGTAACAACAACCAAGATATCCTCACTTAGAAGGGGATCTCTTACATTTTAGTAACACTGTGAGAATATTTGGTCCTCAAAGATAAAAAGTGTCCTACAGGACACACAAACATGTACACCATTGTGTATGGACTACACCTAGCTATGGACTCCACAAGGTGGAGCTAAATCCATCGGGGATCATTATCTGGATGCTAAACTATCTGGTGCTAAATGTTTTAAACAGAGGCTGACATGCTGCTGCAAATGTTGATACTAGTACCCTGAGCAGGTAAATGTTTAAATATACTGTATGTTTATGTTGCAAAATGAACCTCATGACCATCAATGTGCTCTAATATTTTTCAAACCAAACAGCACCTCCGAACACTGCATAATGTTTTCACGGTGACCACAGACCAGTGGATTATCAGATGAACTATAAGATTAGAAACTATCACAGATTATTAGTTATCGATCCATGACAAAGAAATTCCCATAATCTCATTGCCAGACAACCGTTCAAACACACAACACAGCTGCTTTTAAACCGACTGTCATTAAGACAACAAGCAGTAGAGGTGGAGCAGCTTGTTTTAGTTCGAGTTATTTAGTGATTGATGGCACCAAAAGTGACCACAAGATGAAATAAATAAACTAAAACCGATTATGAAAAAAAGGAAAACATTCCAAAAAGGTTCAAATAAATACAGACAATAATACAATAGATCAGAAACTATGTATAACAATTAAAAAGTGTGGAGGAACAAAGGTAATCTGGTTGTCTTTCGAGGGTCTGGAGCAGCCCATCCACAAAATATTAATCATAAAACATAACTGCTCCACATCCGCTTTTTCACTTAATGTTGCTCACTGCAATATGCTGTAGTTGTTCTCTGAGTTTTCATTTTGGCTGCAACTACTGATTCTTGTCATTATTGATTGATCTGTACATTCTTTTTTATAATGAATCGATTAATCCTGTAAAATGCCAGAAAATAGTGAAGAATGCCTGACACAAGGTATAAGGTGACATCTTTAAATGCCTTATTTTGTCCGACAAACAGGCTAAAATACAACGATATTTAGTTTACAGAGATATAAAACAGAGAAAAGCCGCAAATCCTCACTTTAGAGAAGCTAGAACCAGAGAAATTTTGGCACTTTAGCTTCACAAATAACTTAACAACTTTTTACTGATAAATCCAAACTGGTGAAACTGGAGAAAATAAATCATCATACCAGCTGAGAGGGAACTCCTTTCTGTCTCATTTAGGAGTCATTATCTGCACTCTGAAATAACAGGGTTGGCTGCAGCACGACTGCCTTCACAATACACGCTTTTGTTTCACCCTCTGGAGCAAGCAAGCAGCGAGAGGCCCATGTGTAAGGCTGTCAGGCTGGTTCTGCCTCAGCTGACCCCCCTTAATAAGAGAACTTACTGGTTGGTGAAGAAACATGATGGGATTTTAGGATTTCTAGGTTACAGCTTTTGTGTTTGTTGAGTTCCTCTCTGTCATATAAGATGCAGGACACCAAAATGTGTTGTTAAGTTCATCTGATGTCAGGGAACTGTGGCTTTGACCTCTGACCTCCTTATGACCGGGTGCTTGTTAATCCAAAACAGTTACTTTTACTGACACAAAACCAACCATGAATAGGACCGCGTATCAAACCTCAAGACGGAAATGTGTCGGTAGAACACAGTTAATAAATTACTGGAAGGTTGCATCAAATGTCTGGTCAGACTTATAATCTTGTTTATTTGTTATTTGATCAGATAGTTTCAGATTTAGATCCGAATTTTAGATGCTGCTAGTGTGTAGACAAGCTTGGATATATGCTGTTACGGTACCTTCGGATCACCAGGGTCAGGGTCTTACGAGAGCTCTTCACCAGACAGATGGCCTCCTGACGGGAGCCGCGAAGAGGAACGGCGTTCACGCTCACCATTTCATCACCGGCCTGGAGACTGACTGCCGCTGCCACGCTGCCCTCCTCCACCTGAACACACACACACACACACACACACAGACGTCATAACCAAATCACCACACATACAGTCAAAATGCCTTCAGCTTAGGGTGATCATATTTTCAAACCCCCAAACCGGGACCCTTAAGTGTACCGCACGGTCATGCACGTTAGTAGTAATATAGTACATGCTTGTGGTAACATGCTTACTAGAATCAGAATCAGATTTATTGCCAAGTAGATTTTCACACACAAGTGATCACTTGTTCACACGTTCACAAGTTAACACTGATGTCAACCTGCTAACTGTTGTTAACATTAGCACTGAGGGCAACAACATGGTGGTTTGTTCTCTGTACGGTGGCCATAAACTTGTTTAGGTACCAACATGGCCGTACCTCTGGCGCCATCACTTCACTGGTTGTAAAGACGTCCTTCATCCATCCAGCAGTTTTGCTTTCTGCTGTGTAACGAGAGTTACAGCCTCAGCCTGCTATTGACTGTCATTATTAGTATGATTGCTTTACAAATCTCTTTAGCCAGTAATAGCCAAAGATGGACTATGCTGTGTCAGGTGATGGAATTAAAAGCAGCCAATAACACAAGAAAACAAACCACCAGTGATAACATGTTCCCAGAAAGGTGAGGTACAACGACAATTTCTATTTCTTTTCTCAGTCATCTTTTAAGGTGGATGTTTCACTTAGGGTATATTCCATCCCCATGTGGTGGCCGGCTGCAACCCGAGTGCTCTGATTAAAAATTAAATCCTGCACCGCCTGTAACCTGAGGTAGTTGGCGATGCACTGCTCCATGTAAGCTGCAGTTCACACCAGCACTAACAGCAGGTGGAAAAGGTGCCCGGTATACTCTCTATGTCGCATTACATACTGAATTTACATTATAGCCCTTATAAAATCCTCAGGAGCTCAGCAGGTAGAAAAAAGCCTAAACACTTTCTAAATACTGTCCCGTTCCCAAGATGAAATGCAGCTTTTATCAGGGTTTATCTTACATACATACATTAGGAGCACCGGAGGACACTGGAGGACACCGGAGGACACCGGAGGACACAGAGACACATGATTGTTTTTTTTTCCAGATTCCCTGTCTCATGCACTACTGTCAGGATATAGTGACCGTTTTATAAAAATAACCTATTTTAATCATATTTGCTCCAATTCTACCCACTGCTGCTTTAATTGAGAAGCTGATCAACAGAATATCCATCAGCAACTATTTAGTTATCATCCAAATATTTTCTGGTTCCAGCTTCTATAATATGATAAATCTATAATCTATAATTTGTTGCTAAATAATAATGAATGTGCTGCTAAAAGCCATGTAAATCCAGAGGACAGATGGTCATTTTGTAATGGGTTATGTATGAATAATTGTGATGTGTTTTGTTTTTTTTGTCTGATGGGTCTTACTTGTCTGTCTGTCTATGGTAACAGTATGTCTATTGTATGTGTACTTTTTCTCAAACTGAGCTGCCTATGGATGCAAACTGACAATAAAGTTGTATCGTATCGTATCGTATGAAGGTTTGAAGCTTTTCTTTGTCATAAATTATAGTAAACTGAACATCTTTGGGTTTTGGGCAGGTTTGACTGTGTTGAAACATGAAGAAATTGTGCTTTATATCACTGTACAAACACGGGGCTGGGTATTGTTTGACATTTTCCCATGCTTGAGCCAGAACAATATCTGAGTTTTGGTACTAATATAAAACCATTTCTTACCTTTGTGATGACCAGAGGCTCTCTGTGCTCGGTGCCTCCCCTCAGGGTGAAGCCCCAGGGTGCTCTGCCTCGGAGCAGCACCTCCACCAGCTCCTCTTCCTCCTCCTCCTCCTCCTCCTCCTCTTTCCTCTGCTGCTCAGTGCCTCTCCACATGTCCACCTCCCTCCACCACTTCATCCTTCCTGCTGAAACTCTCAGGTCATCTCTGTAGGCCACAGCGTCCATGATGCCTCAGGTTCAGTGGGCTCCATCAAGATCAGTTCACTGTGAAAGATTCAGCATTAATGTAGCCAAAACATCAATAATTATATTACAATTTACTAATATAAGAGTCCCCACAGAAACATTAGTGATACAGCAGGAGGCTGGACTGCCATATTAATGTCCTGTTAAGCTGCACAGAAACAAATTATTACAAAGTTAGAAATGTAAAGTTGAAAGTTATTGATGCCAAACATTTCTTTGTTTCAGCTTCTCAAATATGAATATTTTATTGTTTTCTTAGTGCAATATGACATTAACTGACATTTTATAGAGCAAACATTAATTATTAATCTATCAATAATCTATTAGTCTCATCTAAATGCCACTATAATGGGTTTTATATTTTGATGATTCACTTGGCTTTTACAGATTCATATAATTATTTGTTAAGTAAAAACATGTTTTTGTATCCTGCCTGAAGAGTTAGACAACTTATTTTAACTAGCCCATTTAATATTATTAAATGAAGTTATACAATATACAATGTGATTAAGCTTATTAGGCTAATTATGTTCTCTTTAACGCTGCAGAACCTAAATTGAACGTTACCTGATAGATTTTTTATTGATTTTCAAGACCTTTAACTTACTTGAAACTGAAGTCCTCTCTGCACAAACGCTGTCAACAAACCTCCCAAACAACAAAAGCAAACTTTGTCCTTTCTCGGTGTGATTGAGCTCCAACGTGGCCTGCCTTCTTCTTCTTCTTCTTCTTCTTCTTCTTCTTCTTCTTCTTCTTTTATTTGTATTTAAACTGATAGACTTGAACCGTCCTGAGCAGTGTTACAGTGCAGTTATACCCTCTTCAGCCCTTTGAAGCAGCTTCTACAGTCCCAACACAACAGCTCCCTCTACCTGCCCACCTGGATGATGAAACTTTTCATTCTCATCTGTTTCACTCTGTGCCTAAATTCGTTCTTTCTTTCTTTCTTTCAGGGGTAGGTAGGTAGCTTTCTTTCTTTCTTTGAATTATTTCTTCTTATTTCTTTCTTTTAACAAGGTGGTCAATTTCTTTCTTTCTTTCTTTGAATTATTTCTTATTTATTTCTTTTAACAGGGTAGGTAGGTAAATTTATTTCTTTATTTTATTAATTTTTAATAATTGCTTTTCCTTTCATTCTTCCCTTTCTTTCTGTTTTTCTTTGAATTCTTTCTTTTACAGAGTAGTTTGCTGAACTTAATGTAAGTGCTCTTTAACACCAACATGTGTTTAATAGAAAGGAAAGGCTGTTGTCATGATCATTTGGAAAATGAACCCAAACTAGGAGCCAAGTAGGCCAAAGATCAGTCAACGTCAGTGGTTAACTGTCTGTGATTTTACATAACAGACGGGATCAAGACAGAGAACTTTCAAGAACTAAAGTGGTAACTTTGCCTGATTGTTTGTATTATGCACAAAATGTCTGACTGGTTTACCATCTAAACAGTTATAATCAGCTAGCTGTTATTGGCTGCTCAAAATTAAATCTATTTAGTGATGGTGATATTGGACAATATAATGGGAAGATCAGTTGCTTTGGAAGATGGGCCATCTGTGTATTTTCTTTAATGTGTTACATTTTAGGGGCCTAGTCACTTCAGATTACACATCAATATGTTTTTAAGGACAAGGTTCAAGAAAACAAAATGAATGAATAAATAAATGACTGAAACTCAAGTTAGTTTTCTCCTACTCCCTTTATTTGTGTTTTTTTTTGTTGCTAATATTAATAATAACATAATGGTACAACAGCATGCCTCAGTGTAATTACAGCCGCAATTCTAACTGACAATCTTCATTTGTAGTAACTTCAATCTGATAATCACCATTTTAATGTTTCACATTCACATCAGTATTTTCCTTCTGCTGGATCTCAAAACCTTTTTGCTGCAAAGCTTCTTTCAGCTGAGCCTGATAAACGTCTTTAACTTCATGACACTAAAACACAGAAATTCAGTTTCTGCATTCACTAGGTAGCATTTAGAAACTAAACTAAAATCAAATCAAAAAGTCAAACTAACCTTGGTGGTTATACGGCATGTGCTATAACCATTTAGCTAACAAGGCACTCCAAGTCTGTGTGTATTTAAAGTAGTCAGTTAACCTTATGTTAAAGAAGAAATGATATATATTTTAAAAGACCCCACAGCCCCAGGAAGTAATGCATTCAGTAAATAAAACCCTAAACCCTTCTTTGATTCTTCATTGCACACTTCACTTCTATTATTTCAACAAAGATTTCTATATATGAATCAGTGGACTGAATCAGCACCCCACAGGTTCTGCAGAAATAATACATGCCATCATCTCAGGGGGCTCAAATGAAGATGATATCTGCCAGCATTGTTTCACAGCAACGATAACGTCAAACATTCTTTCAAAAGCAGCGAGATTTCAGGCTCCTTGTCGGGACGAAGCTTAAGTCAGGAATCACCTGAGAAGACAAAACTGTGATGAGTCATTTATACTTTAGATTAAATAATCTAATATCTAAGAGTCAGATTGCCATTAACTTTCCTGATCACATTCCTGCTACTGAGAGGATGAACCCTTTTGGTTTCAATGACCCCATGACCTTTCCTCTAGCGCCACCCACAGAACAAACTTTACATTTTTAGTTCCAAGAAGAGATAAATCCTCCGTATGACCAAATCACTGCTGAGTTCAACAAGTAATTCATTCATTAAAACTAATTAAATTACTACGTACCATGTAATCGATCAAAAGGTGAGCTGTCTTCACCTATTTCCTCCAGGCCATAGTGATGAGGGCTGGGTTTCCACCTGCATAGTCAGACCTGGTAGATCTGCGCTTCCTG